>WAAG01008187.1:0-19963 GCA_013390105.1 Tichodroma muraria | reverse complement strand
GAAATGTTGACTGCCTCACTCTTCTTCTTAGAGTGAGGCTCAGAACCAAAAGGGAGAAAAAAGCTGAATACGTGCCATGTTTGATAGCAACAATTTTGCCAGAGGTAGTTTTGAAAACACATTTGAAACTTGTAAAGTGCACTACTTACAGGGAAATGTGTTTAACTCCCTAACAAAGTAGGTGACTTAAAATTTAGATGCAAGGCTCAATAATGTTCCAGTGTGTCCAAAACACATCACTTCAAAATAGTTTGAAGAAAAACAGACTTATGTTGCTAGAGATATTTCTCAAGATATTTTATAAAATTATAATTTTATAATAAGCAGTTAGGTCAGAATACTGTAAAATATTTTTAAATGCATGTAGTTAAAAAAACAAATTTATTTGAGCTGCATGATAAAAATGGACATATTTTACCATCAAGTAAAACACAGAAAATAACTGGACACTGCTTCTTCAGAAAAGAAGAAAATTTAAAACTCAAAGACAGCCATTTATGATAGATATTTCAGAACATATTTATCATCACTTCATGAACACCTATATGATATGTAGAGAACATGTTTCTCTTCTTTAATAATCAGCAACAACTACATGGAAGGACTACTTCCAGATTTAAAAACCAAAATAGCCATATATATAATCTACAACCATTTCAGGTTTAAGTACAATATGTTTGCTTAAGTAAATCATGAAAATTGTTCATTTATGCTGGCAAATATAATAACTGAATATTCACTGAAGAGGAAATTTTCAGAAGATAGAAATGCTAGTTAGATACATGATTTCTACCATATTTCTACAGAAAATAGGTCCTTAACTGATTTTTGCACTTAAAAAATCTTTCCTGCAATCATATGATCTTAAAAGGGTGGTTTTCTTTTAGAAGAATGCAAATTCTTTCCACCAAGTTATCAGTGGGGAGTGTAGCCCCACAGGACTTTGCATTTCTGATGATTTTTTTTCAGTTCTAAAGGAGGGGTCCCTACCAGAAACTCTCAGAATGAAAACTTATCATCTTGAAAAGATCAGATCTCTGAAACCATGTAAAAGCAAGACAAACCAAAATGATAGAGTTACCTCTGCCATTCAAATTTTAAGCTGAAGTATTATGATTTTATTCTGACTTTATTTGAGCAGGTTAAAGCAAAAGTCATAGAATTGCAGAATATGACAGAATGGTTTGGGTTGGAAAGAACTTTTAAAGATCTTTGTGTCTAACTTCACTGCCATGGGCAGGGACCCCTTCCAGTAGATCTGGTGCTCAAAGCCTCATCCAGTCTGGCCTCAAAAACTTCCAGGAACAGGACAGTCACCATTCTCTGTCAAAGCCTAAGGAATAAAGTAACCCAGGTAATTAATATTGTGGAGAAGGTATTCAGCTATGGATGCTGAGAGTTGAAACACTGCTGTGAGTTGGTTGTGACTAAGCTGGACCTGGATGACATATGGAATTGCTTAGGAACGGGGTTATCTTCCCTGTGACTTCAGTGTTCTGAGCTTATTGAATATGCTCCTTTAAAGTAGAGGGTTTGCCTTTGAAATTTTCCAGTCTGTATAGCACTATTACTCTTGATTCTTTCTGTTTTGCCATCCCCAGAAGCACCTGTCACAGGCTCTGTCAATGTCCTGACACTGTAACCATTCATATAAATTGAGTTTCTTATTACTAGGTAGGAATCTAAAAGTTGGTGAACTAGACTGCATAATTAAATATATTTATTCTTATGCCATATCCTAACACCATTTAGTCACATATTTTTCCAACCACATGAATTTTGTGCAGTTCTACTTCAGAGAAATTAAATTGATTTTTTTCTTCATGGTCACTTGGACAAGCAGCAAAAAGATATATGACAGCAGTCTGCATTCTAGCCATGGAGACAATCTCCTGTGATATCAGCAAATCTGACAAGCCTGACCCTGAAGGTTGCTCCAGTCCCAGCAGACCCTGGAGAAGGTCGATGTGCTATCTTTGGCCTTCAGCTAGTGCCAGGGAGACAAGCTACACTTACTGTTTACCAATCTGGTATCTTACAGAAGAAAAGATAGGTCAGAAACTCATTTTTTTTCTGTCTATGCTCTATTTTTGTCTCGCTGAAGAATGCCATTCTCCTCTTCCTTATCCTGTCCTTGCTTTTGTGCAGGCTCTTCTCTGTCTCAGCCAGTTCTGACACAGTAGGGACCTATACAAGAGTAACTAAAAATAAGTATCTTCAGTATTCCTTAAGCTGCAAAAATTTTCCCTAGTGAATCTTTCTGAAAAGCTCAAGCAGTAGAATCAAATTTTAATTTTTAAATTACAAAAACGTATATTTTGTGCAATGATTCCTTTAGAAGGTAAGCTCGGAGAGAAATCCGGAAAACCTTTAGTACTTAGTTTTGGTTCAAACCTGCCTTTCCTCTGGTCATCTTTCCACTAAGGAAGTGTGTATTTCAATGGAGGAATCTGCCCTGACTGCCTCCAGCTTCTTGCTTCTTTTACTACAGGATCTCCACTCCTGACCCTCTGCTTCTACTCAAAAAATCTATTTCCTTGAACGATTTTCCAGATTCTTTCTGAAAACTGAGTTTGTTTCTGTTACATGCTGCTGTGCCATATGGACACCAGGAAATGTTCAGAGTAGCTGTGTTTCTAAGAGCCTAAAGGTATTCTGGCTTATGCTGGTAAATCATCTGCTGGTAGTGTCTAGGATTTGCTTGGGGAAAACAGTTGAAACTCATGCACCACAGATGAAATTCATGCACCATTTGTTCCTCTGCTACTGATGCTGAAGTGCAATTCAAGAAACTACAGGCCACGGAAGTTCTGAATCTATTCTGGAGGGTTTTGGACCTTTTTGGCCCTCCACCACCTTCCAAGGAGTGAATGAAAATTGATGTCGATAAAATGAGGTAATGGTGCTGTTGCAAGAAATCTCACTCAATCATGTGTATTTTCCATTCTTGAAGGACTGTTGGCTTGAACTGACTGACACAGGTAAGTGTGGAAAATTGCCAGGTGTCACTGCATCTGGGTACTATTTGATCCTTTCCATTCTTAACTGCTCTGACAGCCAGTTCAACATACAAGACGTAAGATGAGTAGAATCAAAATTGTGAATATTTTCTTATTTACATGTATTTCTGTATTTAAACAGTAGTTGAAATGAAAAGAGGATCAATTTAGGAAGGCTGGAGTTTAAACAAAATACAATGAAGGAGTTATAAATAGCTTAATTGAAACTAATGGCATCCATGGGCAGTAGGAAATCACGTATTTGGGAATGACACCATCTTCCCTATTGTAGTTACTTGCAGGAACACCAAGTCACACTTCTCCATGAATTTAATAGAAGTTACAACACCAGTTGTCACACGACATTACCAAGGTGGATGCTGGGTAGGAGAAGGCGAAGTAGTAGGACACAGGTTAGTGTTTTGCTTTATTTTTCTAATGAAAACTACATTTTCTTCATGCATGCCCTTTATCAAGGGAAGACGGGGAAATTCACAATTTTCAAATGTGATTATCATCTGCCCCTAGTGGAATTAACACAGTGAGTTGAGTCTTCCAACCACTGTGGCTAACAATAATTCTTTTCTAATTTGTTCTTTTATTAAGTATTCATTCATTCCCCTTTTGTTTATTCTTTGAAAAATAAACTAAGTCTGAAAATGTTTGATATTGATGTTGGGTCAGACTTCAGGTTTTTATATTTATCATTTGTTCAATGAAATGGAACTCTTTAAAGACAGTTAATAAATCACTTTGTCAGCTGAAAAGTGAACCAGCAGAAAAAGAATGGAAGTTGTAAAAAGGCTTTTAAAAATATCTTACATATAGTCTGTGACTTCCTGTGAAAATTGTGGAAGGAATCTTTTCTGTCAGTTTCCTTCAATCCATTCCTGATTGTCCCCTGAAAATTTTTATGCAGGGTCTAGTATGAAATATGTGTACACATGCCAAGGTGTAAATAAATAAGAAAGATAAATGTAGCTCTTTGTTCTCACGGTTTCCTCTGGATAAATCCAGTATATTGTAACAGAAATACATCTGATGCAGCATCCAGATGCAGCATCTGGAGCTCACCTCTACAGGCTGGTGTGAAAAGACGTGTATATCAGAAACTACCAGAACCAACATGGCATTTCTAACAATAGACTAACACCAACAATTGATCAGTGACATTATTGGTAAGGTAATTAAATGCCCATTTCACTTGAACATTTTTCTAAATGACAGATGGTTCAAAGCATGAAGTCACATGATTTGAGTAGTATGAAGAAAGGGAGCCTCCCTGGGATGCCAGAGCTTATCTGGGGCATGTGGGCAGGTGATGGAATGCCAGCAGGGCAAGGACGGGCCAGGACCCCTGAGCTGAGGGGTACAATTGAATCCTTTCATCTGGGCACACCCTCATTATGACCTCATGGTCAACTCTGAGGACTTCTACACTATCAAACCACGAACTGAACTTTTACTTAAAGTTTAAATACGGACTCCACTACCCCAGGTGTGAATTTGCTCAACTTCAGCTTACAGAATAAGTATATGGTAATACAACAGTGTATCATGAAAACCTTGAAAATGTATTTCTCAATTTGCATCTCTTCTCCATGTAAAGACCTCATCTGTGAAAGGGTTTAGTGTCAATTCAATACTATTAGTTAAATTTCCTTATATAATTTTCCTTAAAGAATAAAAGTTCAACAGATGTAAAAACTCAGAGCCTGGAATGTCTTTAATGACTGTTATTAACAGAAATAATTGTATTCTGCAGCAAAGTCAATCTATTCAACACTGGCTGTGTTGGACAACAGACATCTTTTGTGCATGTCAGTGGCACCTTTAGTAATGAATTTCTTTTATATCAGTAACTGTCTTGGAGCATGTGATGGAGTGTGCCATATTCATGTCACCACTTTCAACTATTTTCTCCAAAGCCTGGTGATTGTTATTTTGTAACAGTTGAAAAAGCAATTTCACTTCACTGGAATCTGTCATTGGACTGCTTTGACAATTACAGGATGTCCAACACATGCAGGATAAAGACAGGACAAAATTAGAACTGCTGCCCTCTTTCAATTGTGCTTTCACCGATATTTAGGACTTCAGGCAGTGGGACATTGTGGTTTGCATTTGTCGTAGTTTGACCCTGATTGGCCAATGTGTAATACTGACACTTGATAAAACCAATGAAAGGCATGGGTACGCCTTTGTGAATACACATTTTAAGTGAGAACCCGGTAAAGCTCCTTCTCCTGGTTCCCGGTTGGAGCAGAGGTATCAGGCTCTGCCTGTCCCGCTCCGCCGCGGCCCTCGGGGCCTGGCTGGGCTGGGCCGGGCCTGGCGCGGCCGGCGGGGGAGGGGAGGCCGCGGGGCCGAGCCACGGCTGGGCGGAGCCACGGCTCTGAGATATGGCTGAGGGAACCCGAGCTGCCCTCACCACCGGCGCGGCCGCTGGGGGAGCTTCCCAGAGCTGTCCCAGGGCCACGAGACATCATGGCGCTGAGACCAGGCTGGAGTGGCCCTGGCAGGGTAAGGCTGCCCAAGTAGAGTTTGTTCCGGGACTGATTCTGCCCTGATGAGACCGAGGGGTGGAAAGAGGAGTCCATCGAGCCCCTCTCCCCAGCCACAGGGGTCTGGCCAGTGGCTGAAGCCGGGAGCGGCCCTGTGGTTCCAGAACCCCAAGAGAGGGAAAAACCTACAGCCCCAGCACAGCCTAAAATGTATCACCTGACTGCTTTAGTATGGTTGCTGCCTTTGTGAACTCCTTAAATGCTCAGATGAAACCAGAAAACTTCTGTCCTCTCTTGAGTGAGAGAAAAGCCAGAGTGAAGACACATAAAGACCACATAAAGATATTCACAGTTAGAAAAAGAAAGTGATGTCTTAAATGGAAGGAAGATAAGGAGTTGTTTTATTTTCTACATTAAAATCTCTTATAAGCTATGGTGATAGACTATAATATAACTAGACATTTTCTTTTAAACCATAGAGAAGTATGGGGAGATAAAAAAGTTCAAATTGTAGACCTGAGCAGAAGAATACAGTATTAAATAAGCCAATGTTAAAGTAGCTGTGACTGCTGAAAAGTTTAAACAGAGAAGTGAGGATTCTGCCCTCAAGAAGAAGATGAAGAAGAAAACCTTTGTTTTGAACAGTTTGTCTTTTAAAAGAAATAAACCCCATACATCGATTATGATGACCAAAAAGCACAGCTGTGAAAGGGCTGTGAACATGGGAAGAATTTCATGATACAGATGTTCCGGGCAGCTGTTATCATTAAATGTTTGTTTTGTTTTGTTAGTTTTTTCATAGCAAATAAGTGATGCTCCAATCCCTAAAAGAATTGAAGAAAAACGATTCTAGAACTGAGAAAACGGACTGAAAATTCTAAATGTGATTTCTGTATGTTGTCAGTGAGAATGAAGAAAATTTAGAGAGAGAGAGGAAGAGTGTTTTGAAAGTTTCATTCTAATTCTTGTTTTTTGGGGTTTTTTTGTTGTTTTTTGTTTTTTCTCTTTCTTTTTGTGTTAGTTAATAAAGTCTGTTCTTTTCAAGTTTGAGCCTGCTTTGCTCTTGATTACAGAATTTTAAATTGGCAACCCAAATTAATATTTCTGTCTGGTTTCAGTCTGAAACCACGACAACATGGTTCTTGTATTTCAATGTCTTCATTAAAGCCAGAACTGAACATTTAAAAGCTGAAGGAGAGATGATATACAGAACCAACATGAGGAATATGTTAAGATGTTATCAATGCACTCTTGACTGATGATGTTACTGTAATTAGAGCAGGTAAACTACACTTACATGTGCTACTTCAAGAAGCTATTTCTGACCATAACAAGCAATAATGGTTCAGCTAGTCTTCTTGAAATGTGGGGCCTAAAGCCATACTGGCAGAGGCGTGTTTGCTTCATTCCTTTGAGGAAAGTACTGCAAGAGAATGTAGATGCTCACAGTCTAATTTTCATTTGCAACAGCACACACTCACACTGACCTAGCTGTTAATAAAGGGACTTTAGGGCTTGATGAAGGTACAGCCACACTTATTTTTATTCTATCATACCACAAAAATGGAATTTACAGATTCTTGGCCTGATGGGCCAATGAGGGCAAATAGTGTTCGCCTCACTTGCACAGCTAGTCTCATCATCTCTATACAGCTTTGTCCCATGATTAAAGGGAAAGGATGGCTTTTAAATTTCACTGAACACAATATCAAGAGTCCATACTCTGTAGAGGATCAAAACCAAGGTTCTGAGCTGCAAACATTTTCTCCTTTGGGACATTTTACTTTATTTTTCCCCTTGTATTCCTCCTTTGCTAGACCATCTTCGTAGGGTTTGCCAAACTGATCTCTCGTGGGAAGTGCTGCATCCCTGCCAGGACCTTGGTTTTGGGGTTGCCCATCTCTCACATCCTCCCATATAATGAGGCTCAACAGACATCTACCTTTATTTCTCTCAAAGGTCCTTGAGAAAGAAAAGTAATGAGTGTTTCTGCTCACTTATATAATATGGTTCTTATTCTCCGCATTTTATTCTTTCTCTCCATGCTCCCCCCTATTTGTTACCAATAAGGTTCATTGATTGGTTATGTCAAGTTAGGATGTAAGCTCTCCCAAGCGTGTGGCATCCTTTGTGTTTGTATAACACCTGATTCCAGGATGCTAAATGTAATGGATGCCAAATCCATATTAGGGCTGCTCCTATGTGCCACTGCCTTACAGACAATAACAACATTCCCATTAGTCATAAGAACATATGATTAGTGCTGCATTTTTGTGTGTATAGCCATGAATGACGTGACTGTGTGTTTTTTCTATGAAAAAAGCCTTGTGATTTCAGCAGCAGTGTAGGCTGATTTCATGAGCAGGTAGTACAAGAAAAATTTATCTCCAAATTCTGATCATCCAGCAAACCTTTTGCTTTTGATTCTCATGATATGATTCCTTTGTGAGGATATGAATTCTCTGAATACTTATTTTCAAGGAACGACTCCTTTTACTGGGTTGCAGGTGATGTGAAAATATAATAATACATTATTCCAACACAAAGCTTCAGTTAGGTTTTCAGAAGAACTGTATAACCTTGATTTCAGTTGCTTCAGTTCATTCTATATTTCTTGAGGCTCTGTATTTTCCAAAATGCTTCCTCCAACCAAAGAAGAATAAAACCATTTCCATTTGGCATTAGTTAATTCTATTTCTTTTCAAAAAACAGCAGCAGCCTTGGTAGTGTTTATACTCTGCTATTAAGGGCTAAGAAACCTTTTCCTTAATTATATTTTTGCAGACAATGCCTTCATTTCACATTTCCCAAGGCAGATAAAGCCATGCTGCAACATATCAAGTCCCAGTACACCAGCCATACACCTCATTATCCCAGGTCATGAGATGGAATACAACAAACCTGTATAAATGGATGTCATGAAGCACAATGTAGGATGTCAGGGATGAGTCCTTGACATGCAGCTCTTCTCCACAAAATGTAGTGTGATAAAAGAGTGCCTTCCCTTAACTCTCCAGCAGCTAAGGGCAACAAACTGAAAGTGTGTGCAAGAGCATAAAGACTACAGAGCTTGCTAAAAAGCTCTTTTTTACAAATCTTCTAAGTAGAGGTGATTATCTAGTTAAAGTTGCAAGCAAAAATGTTTCAATATAATAGGACCTCATACAATAGGAGTCTCTTCCTGCTTTTCATCACTCAAGATCCAAGCCATTCAGCTCTGAGAGACAGCATCTCTCTCCCTCTGCAAATCATAAAAGTCAATGACACACCTTAATTGTCAATACAGGAAAATTTGGCACTTGCTTGAGAAGAATTGCCTTTGTTAGACACCAAAGATGTATGCACAAGCAAATTGCTTAATTATGTGTACTTGATACAATCCTCCCTTTTATTTCTTATGTTAGAAGTATATTGGCCTCATCAATGGCTAATGTATTAAATGTATGGAAATAATTTACAGTTTAAAAATAATTACAATATATAAAAATTATTTTTATTACGTAAGAACAGAATCCAATGATTTTAACAGACTAATCAAGGTATATGTGTCAATCATTTATAAAAAATATGTAGCTAAAACTTCCTGTAATCTGAATGAAAGCAGGAATTAATTTTGCAACCAGAATCCATTTTAAGCACTACACATCCTGTAACCAATATGGGCATGGTATGCACAACAGAGGGACTGAATTGTAATAAATGAAAATAGCTTATTCTTTGGGGAAAAAAAAAAAAAAGGAAAATATATCAGCTATCAGCTTTCCCAGAAAGAAAAAAAAAAAGAACAAATCAACAGAGCAGGGCTCCTCCATCTCATATACTATTCATCAGCCTTTCATTACCTCTGGCATTCTTGGGGCATATTTCCATGGTGTTGTCTCCAGACTTGAAAAGCATTGTAATATTTTGATGGCATGTGTAGTGTTCTGAATCCTGTAAGCGGCATTCGTTCTCTCAAGATGATGCAGTTTGGAGGCAGGAGAGTTTGCTATTTGTAGCAACAAAATTGAGGAAGAAAAGGATCATTCAGAGCAGTCTACTCTGAGAGTAAAAGTATTTTGTGCAAGAACCCCCAAAATTGTTCTCTTTCAACTTGAATGGGCCTGTATTTTTAAGCTGTTTCACTGAAACCTGAAGTACACAAATGGAAGCAAATTTTAAAACACTTTTGCTTTCTGGGTTTTTTTGTATCTACTATATGAATTATTTAAATCTATCAGATAAAATGTAGTAGAGTGAAGAAAGTTCACTTGCTGTTCAGTGCTTTTCATTGAAAGGAGTTGAAACTCCCAAAACAAAAGCACAGCTCTTTTGCAGATGTGTGACAGAGGAGTACAAAGCTCAGTAAAAGCTGCAGTTACATGCCCATTTGCACACTGTTTTCTCCTGAAAGAAAAATGTTTGGGGTACAGTTCTTGGCTTTATAAGCCTGCTTAATTTCTCCAGGCCCAAATCATCCACTGATGTTCTTGCAAAACACCCTGTGTAGGCTGGTGCCACCATCTCCTCCTGCTCTGCATGCAAGAAGGGTGCTTGCCTTGTGCTTCGCTCCTCCCAGGCTCCTTTCTGGGGGCTGACCTGTGGTCACAGCTGCTGTGAGAGCATCCCCGAGCACTAGAAGGCTCCTGAGCTCTCTCTACGTGCAACACTGAGTCAGGCACTTCAGGATTATCGAGTATTATATCAATAGAAGAGGTCTGTGTGCACACAGTATGAGTCTGTTTGTCTTCCCTAAAATTTACTGGTGTGACTCATGACTGGCTTTCTATGCTGGTAATGGCATAATTGAAATACTTTTATAGTGGTCAATTTAACATGCTTTAAACCCAACAGTAAAAGGAGAGGAATGGCAATTACACTCCCACACACATTTTGTAATTTTTAATATCCATGGGCTGAGTAGAATATATTCTTATTTGCTAAAGGTATGTCAGATTGCTAGTGTGCACCATATCACTACACTCTCCTTATGGCTCATGCAGGATGTCAGTGGGATATGGGCTGTGGCTGGAACAGGATCAAGTCTGCCTGTATGTTGCTCAAGCCAGGATGGAACAAAAAGAAGGTAAAGCAAGGTTAAGTAAGGTAGAAGCAAGGTAAGGTAAACTAAGCTAAGCTAAGCTAAGCTAAGTGAAGGTAAACTAAGGTAAGCTAAGAAACAGCAATAAAGTAATATGAAGGGAGAAGAAATGCTTTTAATGACAAAGCAAGAGAAAAATACTTAGGGAAAGTATAGGATGACACACTATTGATAGATGGAAAAGAGCTGATCTTGTGCAGAGGGATAAATGAGGAGGACAGACAGCTGAAGTGAGAGATAGTGAAGTAAACGACTCAGGTTGGTACAGAGGGTTGGTACAGAGAAGGGATGCAGGAGTGTTGTGGAGCATTTGCTGTATGGAAATGAGAGACCGAAGGTGTCCCACTGCCTTTCATTTCATTACATGACAACATTTGCTGGTTACAGAGGAGCAGCCTCACAGAGAGTGCAAGTATTAGTTCTCTCTCCAGAGCTGGCCAGCCCCAGGCAGAGTTACAGGCATTTCACACAGCAGAACTGTACTCATTGTATTCGTTAGAGGCCTCAGCAGTCAGGTTTGTGGTGGTGACAATACACCCAGAGGTCAGTCAGCCTTGTCACACACGCAATGCTCCTGATGATTGAGCTGTTGGGTTTGGGCCTTGCCAAGAATGTAAAAGTTGCAAACCATCACACTGATTGTCTGAATAGTAACTCTTTCTCTTTGAAGCAATAACCTCTGTTTCTGCAGCAGGGACGTCTGTGACACCATCTATGGCTGAAAACATTTTGAATGCACATATTTCAGGGGTGAATTCCCTCCCTGGGACTGACTGACAGTTGTGGTTTGCTCTTTGTTCCCTCCTCCTGGAGTTGATGGTTTGGTCATCCAAGTTGTCCCCTCCCAAAGATATGTTAACCCCCTAGTCAAGCTCTTGTTCTCCACCCATTTAGATGTCAATATCCCTACCTCTACTCCCTTCATTCTAGAAGGTTCTATATTATTCAGTTGCTGATTGGTTATGTTGTACTGTCCCCTCCTTTCCCTCTCTCTCATTGGGAGTCATGTCCTTTTCCACACCCCTTTTTCCCCTCCAGTCGAATTCCCATTGGCTCTTAAATTGTACCCTCCCTTGTTTCCACCCCCGTTTAAAAGTTCGCGGAGTGAGCTGTTGAGTGCTTTGCTACCCTGCTGTCTTGGGCGGGATGTCAGGTGAGGAGTCTTGGCAGTCTCATTCCTCTCGTTGCACTCCTAGTAGAACCAAGACGGGTTGCTGGGTGCCTGGAATATAAAGTAACATCTAGAAAAAGTAGCCACCGGGAAAGAGCCAGGCTGACAGGCTGCTTCTGACATCAGAGCAGCTATAAAGAGAACCCCGGGTGGCTACAACTAAGTTACAAATGCAGTATGTAAAGTATTTTTCTGATGCAATTTGGTGGAAGACTGGAAAATGAGAGACTTGAATTGCACATGATTCCTTGGGGTTGCTGGCAAGTTAGCCAGTTCTGAGCATCCCTTTTTCTGCAGTTTTTCAGCATTGCTCAGTGCAGTCATGCACACAAATTCTTAAGACCCTTCTCAGATTGTTACTTGGGTGCAGAAAATGCTAGTTTATGCTAGAGAGATGTGCTGATATAGTCATGCACCTTTAGTTTGCATGTGAGTCCATTCAGACCCAGATCCAGACTCTGTGTAGGACAAACTTTATTTGACTCCCAAAATTTCCTCCTGTGTCAGCAAGGACAGATGTTCACATGAAGGACAGATGCCAATGGGAGCTTTATACAGGAGCTTTGCTGGGTAAAGAACTTCACCTAGTGATATTATGGTAGCTTCTTGGTTATACATTAAAATAAGGACAGAAGATGTTGTATTTTAAAAAGTGAATATTAATATACTTTGAAATATATTGGAAAGGGGTTTTTTATAGCTAGATGGAGTGATTATAGCACTTTAAAAATCAATCACTGTTCCCCTTTTAAAAGGTTCTTTGCGTTTACCAAACTGATGAATAGCCTAATTAAAATCAAAGGAGTTTAAAAAAACAAGTTCATAAACTGAAGCATGCTGAAGTGCTATTTTGGGGAGCACAAAATATGACTATGTCAAAAACCTGTTTGGTGAAGCAGCATGTGATGAAAACGGTCTTACTCAATTGCTCCTTTCCTGTCTCTGTTAAAGCTTCTGAATGAAGAATGGTGGTGCTGTTCTTTGAGGATCAGTGTTCCTGTTTCAACCTCACCATTTTCACTTCCAGTAGTGATGTAAAACAGGAGGACATTATAGATGCAGTACTGTAAATTACTGCTCTCCATTTTTATTCTTTGTGGAATTATGGATGCATAATCGTTTCATTTCTTCTTTTAGTGTCCAGGCAGAGCAGAATTCTGTTGCATGAGGCACTGTGAAAGCATGAAGTGGAACAAGTTACTTTAGTGTAAAACAGCCATGAAAGTTAAAAAAAAATTCTTCTCCTCTCTTGAATTGGGACATTTAAGGGATAGGACTACATTGCTATAACTAAAATAATTAAAATTTTGTATGTTTAGTTATATAACTAATGTATTCCTAAATATTACGTATTTATACTTCCTTTTTTTTTAGCAATTTATGAGCTATATTGAATTTATATCTTCCTTCTTCCTAAAACTTCAGCAGAGTGAAACAACAAAAGACTGCTACAGACATTTACATTTGCTTGTTCTACATTTCTGCTGAAGCCTTTTTAGTTTCTCAGGCCTGTTTGGTTTTCAAATACAACACAGGAGTCAAAATTTCCTTAAAAATGGTCAGCGGATCTCCAATATGAGGACTTAGCTAATCTGGCACTTGGATGCTGAAGAAGCAAATTCTCCTTTATGCACGTGGGTTGGTTGTTTCCCCACCTAACAGGCAACACTTGTAGGAACCTGCTGTCTTCAAAATCTTGAACAGTCATCTCAATTTAAATTATGTGAAAGAAACAAATGGGAGAAAGAGTATTAGGGGCATTATTTTTTATCCCAAATTTGAAAAGACTGGCTGCAAAAGAAGAGTTTGGGTAGAGAAAATATTAGAGAAGAAAATATGACACTGATTAAAAAAAATGAACCATGCAGGAAATAGAGATGAGGTCCAGAAACTAACTCGATGGTAGGTGAGAGATGAAGTTGAGCTAGGGCTAGGACTGACAGCACAAAACACAGATGCAGTGCAGCAAGGGAGGAAAGTCAAAGGACTGGAAAAAATGAGAATTGCAGACAAAGTGCCAAGTCTTAGCAACATAGAAAGAGAACAAAGAACTTATTAGACCAGTCTAGTGATAGAAAAAGGAAGATATAGTAGGCATGGAAGCGTAATATACAGCTCCATGTTGGCCTTGAGTGCAGACTATACCACAGTTCAAAACAATGGTCAGTGTCAGCTAATGTGAGGAAAGGGACAAAGCACTTCGCTACAGTGATAGATCTGTGGGTTTTAAATACTGTGCTCGGTGAGATGTGGGTTGGTTTTCTTCAAACTGTCAGCTTTTGAGGCATGTTCAGGATTACCCTTTGCCTTGGAGGAGAGAGAACATGAGCTTACTCTGATTTTCTAGTTGTAACTCGAAGATTTAGGAAAATAAATAGAATTTCAAGTGAAAAGAAAACTACCAGCAGCTTCTTTTCTTGTTTGGATTTCTTTTTGCTAGCACATATTGGAGTTTGACATTGCTTTCTCTTCACTCCCAGATGCATTAGCACACATTATTCTACAAGAATAGTGTCGCTGTCAGGTTTGGACTGACTTCTGCCACTGACTGACTTAGAAAGTGAGGCTTTCTGGAGGAGATAAGCTTATAAGTAGCCCCATAAAATTTCTACTTTTCTCATTTTTTATATTGTGTGGAGGTTATCAGACAGCCAAAGTTCAGTCACTCTCAAGTGCAGTTCACGGCTCAGGAATATACAGGTGCCAGAAGAATTTATTGCAGAATGGCGCAGTCTGACTTCAGCGTGCAAATGGTCCCTCTGATGAAAGCACATAGAATTTGGACTTTCCAAGAGGCATCTCACAATGAAGAGCTGAAACCTTAAACTTAATGGTGATAAACTTAATGGTGTTTGCTAACTTTTTGATTTGGTATTACTCATTTGTCCGGAAAGAAAAATCAATCTCCTAACCATTTTATTTATTCATTGAAGCTGTTAGTCAAATACTCATTTTTTTCTTCTTTTCTTTTCTTCACTATTTACACTTGCACTTCAGTAGACTAGTGCTAGTATTTAGGGCTATCTAGGGCTAGTATGAACAATACCAGCTACCAGTAGCTCCTGGCAAACGGCTGATGTGTCTCCATTGAGTAGTGAGTACAGTTGCACATTTGGTCAGCTGAATTTTGGAAATTTGTGAAGTCTTTTCTCACATATGCTACGCCATATTTGCAAAGCTGTGCGAGGGTAACCACGTTAATAAAATTATTATCATTCTCTGCTACTGCTTTGTGCTGATCCCACAGGGTGTCCTGGAAATAACTATGTGCAAACAAGGGAGACATTATTGTCAAGATATGAGTGGTGAAAGATGCCTCAGCCCGAATTAAGGTGCGAATGAGACCATAAGCTGAAATCAATAATACAGATCTTACTTAATAATAAAAGTGAGGTAGAGAGATAGAGGGAAATAGAAAAGCAAGGAGAGGGAAGGGGGTGAGAGAGTGAGAAGAAGAAAAAGAAAAGGAAGAAAAAGAAGGAGAAGGAAAAAAGTCACCACCCATGGATCGAGCGGCATCCCATTGGTTCTTCACCCTGGGCTTCTTGGTGCTGGACTACCCAATGTCATTCCAAATTTTTCACTATTTATACAATTTAGAAAACAGAGGAACTAGTGCTCATTGGGTGCATAGTTCTTTTATTCTACTTGTTAAATTATTCCTTCACTTCTGATGCTAATTCTTTCATTCTAATGCTAATTCGTCCACATACTCAGTCTTTCTCTTCTTTTGGGTTGTTTCTTGGGTTGATGGGCTGTGAGTCACTGGTCACAATCTCCCCCAGAACTACGTTTTACCCATGAGAACTGATTTTAGCACAGTTACTGGGTTGGCTTTCCTTGTGGTCCATAAGTTCTGAATTCTTTGTGTCCATTATCAGTGACAGATTTTTCTCCCTAAGCTTTGTGAACCTCCCCCTAAGTCTGAGTTGAACCTCCCCCTAACCTGGACAACAGTATCATGTTTTTCTTATCTCAAGTTCTTGCTGTGGCTTAATTTACAGTTTGAGTTCCAGGTATCCACAGAAGCATAATCTTGGGGGTTTTGGTGGTCATTGGTAGTTGCAGATATCATCTATCTGTCCCATAACTTAGGGTGATCTTTATTTGTCCGGTGATATGTGTATGAGCCTTTGCTTCTTTCCATACTTCACCACAGTGGATTTTTTGTCCAGATGTGTTAACTAGGATGAGCTAATCAGATCTCATCTCCACCAGGCCTGAAGCTAAGCCATCATGTCACTCCATTCTGTGCTTATCTCATGTCAAAGTCCTTTTGTGGCCTTAAAAGTGTTTGAGACAAGCAACTGTGCTGTTTAAGTTCTTACAATTAATGATTTTCCATATTTAAGTTTAAAAGGTGTGTGCCAGTTGACAAAATGCACTTTCATTATTTAGCTCTTCTGTGGAAACTGCCTCAATCCCTCTTGACTATGCCAAACTCCACACTGCTGGGAGAACAGTCAACTGCAAGACCATCTAGCAAGGGTAAGTTTCATTGGATACTTGTCTGGATACTTGGACTTCTGGTATGTTTGGTACTACCCTCTCTTGTGTGATTTTTTTTTTTCTTTTTCCCTAAATCTAGGTTATATTTGAAGATCATTATGGCTGCCAACCAACCATCTCCATGTGGGTGGGAGATTTTATGTGTTAATTGTATGTGCTGCTATTTACATCAGAGCAGGATCTGTGCCAGGGAACAAATAGGACAGGTGCTGCCCTTGCAGGCGGGGAGCTGGGGGCGAAAGGTGGCAGTGAAGCAGGACTGTGTCCCACTTGGTGGAGACCCACAGCACTCATAGAGAGCAGAGCAAGTCCAGGAATAGTTACCCAGGTCAGACGAGTTCAGATGGCCAGGACAGTTCACTACAACAAGGCAGGGTCAAAGTCAATCTAGGAAGATAAGGCAGCACAGCAAGGCCAGGCCTTATGTGGTACCAGAGTGAGCACTGCCTTTCCCGTTGTGTGGTTCAGTCTGGAACAGGGGGCTTAGCATAAGGTACGGTTAACCCTGGGCTTAAAAGCAGATACCAAGGGATGAGTAGGATAACTCTCTATGGCCCACCTCCTTCCCAGCCATCTGCTCCTAGATGACAGAGCTGGCCAACACCAGAACTGGCTTGAGCGTGTACAGCCTAATTCAAGGGAGGTGAAAAGAGAAAGTGGAAGAGGTTTCAGGTCTATTTGTGCATGCAGAGACATGAAGCAGCTAATGATTCAGAGAAGTTCCCAGTTCTGCTTCCCAATCACATCAAACTACTGAGTATCCTATGGTTCCTACCCTGCCTTTTCTTCTACAGAAAGCAGCCCTGTGGGCAGGGAATGGAGGAAACACGGAGAGAGATCTTACCTTAATGTAAAGGCCAGACACTTGTGGATATGAATCTGCCATCTGAAGCTGGAGGGAAATCTGGCCTTTATTGTTTAGGCAAAGATATCCAGGAGTAAAGTATCAGCACCACTGATTTTGGTGCTCACTCTGACAAAATCAGATTATGGTATTTCAAAGTTGTTACAGTTTTGGAGCCCATGATACGCAGGTATTGGGGCCAGCTTCATAAAAGTTAACGTGAAAGACTATTGAAACAAGAGATTTCTAGCTAGCCAGAGAAGTACTTTTCATAAAAGCATCACAGTGCTTGTTTTGGGTTCTCAATCCAGCATCTATTACTTAAGTGAAGCCACAACACTCATTTTGTGGGATGCAGAGAATGCTGTAGATCCATCTATCCAATGCATTGTACAGGTAACATCTTCAGCCACTGCAATGATGAAATTTGATTGCCTTGCTACCAAACTAAGTATGTTTGGTAATTTTCTAAATGTTTAAATTTTTATAGATCCTTATGGGAGAGAAAATACGCTCTGCCAACAAGCTTGAAGGTTCTTCTTTATACTGTAGGAGAATTAATGAACTCTTCACAAATATAATTTTAATAGCAGAAACACAAAGAGCTTGTCCCTAGGGTCATTCTTACATAAAATCTTGTAAAAAACTACAAATTCACAGCCTGGGGAAAAAATTAGTCCAGAACTTCGGTTAATCTTTGGTATCATTTTAAGTAACTGCAAACAGTCTCTTCTAAAGGAATGTGTCAGGAAAATTGAACTGTAGGAGGGACTGTCAGCTATGCCTACAGTTTCTTATATACATCTCCTATTGGTGATAACCCTGTATAAAAATCTTAAAACAGTTAGTATGAGCACTGCACTTTCCTAATAATTTTCCTTATTTGAGTCTTATAATTGTCCATTAGATCACTGTTACTGCAGTTAATCATACCTGCATTTCTTGGCAAGATTTGCTTTCTTTGGAGTCAAGTTTTACCTCAAGTTATAGCTCTTTTTAATATTGCCTTTAAGGTCTGGAAGCAGCCTACTCTTTGTTTCTTGCGTCTGGGTACATGCACATAATATTTATGCCTTGAACTAAATCCAGAAGGAAATGTGATTGAGACCTGAGGGTCACTCAGGTGACCCTTCTGCACATGTCTAGATTTTGAGTGTCTGAATTTAGACAAAATTAATCCCATTCCAACTAGAGTTATTCACTATTACCCTCCTCACTATCAGATGAAGGGCAAAGAAACACAAGCAATTCCAAAAATATTCACCTTCATTTGCAGGTGTCATCTGACACTTTAATGTCATTCTCCAAGAATAATGAGGATACTATGCTGAATCTGAATTCATTGTAGGCAAATCCAAACCTATGCAAACAAATAAACAAAAGATTAATAGTCCATTCACATCTGCGAGCTCTGTGGACTAGGCTAAATTTTTAAATTTTTTTTCACTTTGTATAAAACTGTTTCAAAACAAAAGCTCTTATTGGTCTGAGGGAATATAAGGTCTCCCCACCTTAACATGTAACACATGGATTCTTAAGAAGCTGTTGGCTTTTGTCCCTGCTGGAAAAACCCTTCATTTGCATTTTTCAGTAAGAGTCTGATAAATGACAGAAAGTCTTTCTTTCCTGTCAGCTCTCCCAACTGCTTCAAGCCAGATGGAGTGTTCTCTTTCTGCTTCTCCCACCTTTGGTTTTGGAAATGCAAAACTATTTATTGTTCAGCAGGAAGACACAGCTTGTCTTTCTCTTCTCATCCTATTTTGTGTCTCCTGCTGCTGTAAATAGTCACAGACTGTGACGACTCTTCAAAGCTCCTCCAAGCTTATGGAGGATGATTCTGACCCAAGTTGTCTCAGTTGCTCAGTTGTCCCCAGGGATCCCGGCATTGCCACTGTCAACAGCAATCCAGGCAACACCAATTCATCTATTCTAAAATAGACATTTAGGACAAAAAAAGTGTCAAGGACCTCATCCAGCTATAACACTTGGGAAAGCTGGAAGCTGCAACAGAAGCACGGGCAGCTGTGGGCCTGTAAGGAAGACAGCATTGCTCTGGTCATTCCTGCTTCATGTAAAGAGGGTTTTCATCTAAATGACACAGGCTTGAGTCTGTTTATTTTTCATACTGATATTTAAATAAAGTTAAAATTCTGCAGATTTTGGTAACACTTGTTTGGAAGAATTGAGGTTAGAGAGGAGCTGTTCCGTCAAGTCTTACATATTTAGTAGCTGACATCTTCTACTATATTTAGCTTGTGTACTGAAGAGCAGATAGCTGATTATGCAACAAATTGAACTTTTTCCGGCCTCTTTGCAATGAGCAGGGCATTTAGCAACCTGATTACAACTGTAAACAGTTAATAATTATTGTAATAAGGACTGTTAGCATTAATTTAGCATTAAACTTATAATATTTTCAAAGCATTTTACAAAATACTAGAGATTTCTAACATTCCTGTGCGTTAATTAAGACCTGACATTCTTCTTGTTTTGGGAGGGATCTCAGGATTAAGGGTCCCATCTGGAATGAAATGGAGATGATATCGACTGAAGTTTCAGTTTTAACATTAGTAGTATCGATAAAATGTGATTGAGTGTTTAAGCTAATGTAACTCATGTGCCTGAATACAGAAACAGCAAAGTTGTACTAGGCTGCTGCTGGCCCAACTTTTCCAGAAGTTTCTCTTGCTAGTTACAACAAAGGCACAATTAAGCCCTCTGTTAATGAACTTATAAATCCTGCTACTGTAACATTTGTTAAATGTGTGAGGAAAAAGAGGAAGTCTGGAAGAAAATTCATGCAGCAGAAATCCATTCAGGTTTTTTTAATCCCCAGCTGTCGTGGTTTCAGTGTGA
>WAAG01008185.1:0-19765 GCA_013390105.1 Tichodroma muraria | reverse complement strand
ACCTTCTCCCCCACAAATTTAATCTCTGCAGAGTCAAACAAATATTAATAATTGAGAAGTACACAAAGTGATTTTACTAAGGGGGTAATCAGCAACTTCATTTCAATTTAGCAGCTGATTTTGAGTTGGCTTTAAACCAACAGGAGCTTAAAAGAACCTATTACACGGATAAGTTTCTGAATAAACTTGTGTGTTACTTGCTGCAGTTTGATGTGGCCCTCAGACTTCAAAGGCCTCTTTCATAAGAAAACAGGACAAAGGCAGAGAGGTCTTTATCATCATTTATGGTAAATAAGAGACAAATCCTCTAAACACTAGAAAGCTGATGCAAGGAAAAGACTGAACTTTGCATGAGCTTCATCAACATTTTAGGAGCCCTAAATTATCCAGTAGTTTTTTGATTAGATGATGCCAGTAATTTGGAAAGGCAAGAGCAAGTAGTCCAGCAGCACAGAAGGACATAGATAAAAAGCTCCTGCTACTTTGCTATCAGCAGATGTTTGTGAGGACCCATCACCCATCGCAGTGGAGCACGTGCCCAAGCACTTCCTGACACTTTAGGTGAACGAGCCAGAGCCTCCCATCCTGGGCACACACAGCTCAAACTCTCACAGTTCTCTACTGCTCAGCCTCAGTGGTTCCACTACCCTAGTCATGGACATAGAGGCAGAACTGGCAACCCCTGGCATCTGTGTTTACAGGAATTGCATGTTAAAGTCTTAGCACCAAATGCACACACTGCTGATAATTAGGACATGCAGAAACATAAGGATCACCCCCTTACCAGAATTCACTGATAGAAAACCAGCAAGGACATACAGCTTAAAACTAACATAGTGTGAAATGAGAAGTACAAACCCTTAGGTGGAAAACTGCCAAATGTAATTTTCACAATTACCATTTAATTTAAGAAGCAGATCAAAAGGAGCACATCATTTACATTTTCAAACATTAAGTTTTAAAGATCAAAGACCTGTAGTATTTCCAGACTGCATATATGTAACTTGGTTCAAGTAATAAATCTATGCAGAAGGAGAACATGAGCTGCTCATTTGCTCTATGCACCAGCTTCCCCACAGTCTGTGGCTGCAGCATGTGATATCTGCAACAAGCACCATCAGCAAGCTCACACTGACACTAAATATGAATAGAAACAAGGGGTTTTAAGGCCTAAAATAGCATTATACCAATTTTCTGACTGCTGAGGAACTCTCTCCCTGAAACTAGCCATTGCTTCAGAGATTTTCTCACAACTGAAGCCTGACAGCTATGACTTAACAGTACTTATGCAATGTTCCAGAGGTCATTAAAGAGTCCACATTACCAAAACTGTGTTTTTGTCATAGTGCTGTAGCCTAATTATGATAAAAAATTAAATAGAGAGAAGTGCACTATGTAAATATTCCAAAACACATCACTTAAATTCCATGTTGCAATGAAATAACAGCAGAGGCAATGTTTTAGTGACCACTGTGAGCTACTGCAACAGATTGTGGTCAAATTCAGTGTAAAGTAGAAAGTGTCCTGGAACTTATATCCAGGAAGCAATTGAACTTTTAGTTCATACTGAGACCTCATTCTTCTAGCCTACTTCTGAGCACCTCCCAAAAACCAGACCTTGGAATTCAATATTAAAACCAGATTTTTCTTAGCAGAAAACCAGAGAGCATCATTACCATAAAACCTATGCTAAAAAAAGACATGATCATTTAAACTGAGCCAGTAAACAGGAGCTGTTTGTGGAAGTTGAGAAGATGCCTAAATCTTCTCTTACTAAGTTGAGGAACACAACACTACCACGTGTGTAATGGGCAGCTGTGTTCAGTACTTGACTGCTGGTGCTGCAATAACTTCCAAAAAATCCCCAAAGTCTTCCTTATTGTACACAAAGATCCTCAATACACCACACTGTCTATGAGAGTGGTCCCAGGCATGGGATAGATTTTTAGCTGCATGTCCCTTATGCTCATATTTCCCTTCCAAATCCCAGGATTAAAACTATTTTAAAAGACGACAGGAGGGGATATATAATACTAACATTTACACAGGGACTTAAATGCCCAGAATATGGCATTAACATCTAATAAAGGAAAGAAAAGGGCATATGCAATCCACAATTCTCTAAACGTGAGAGTATTTAAAGCAGCTTTCTTAAGAACAGCTTTTCCAACAAACGCTTCTCATGATAAGGATGATACATTCTCTAAGTAGGACTATAAAGCTCTTGAAAGGAACAGCCATTGTATTTTTACAATACTTGAGGCACCTGTGTACTAGTACTTTGGTAAACAGGTCTTCCTAACAGATAATAGCAGTTACACTGAGGCAAGTTTCATACTTCAAATATTCTCTCACAAAACATAAAAAAAAAAGTGAGCAAGATCCAGGCTCTTTAGATGAAAAGAACAATAAGCTGTGTCTGGCTGCAATTAATGCATAGCAATCTAATCTCAAAGGATATTTATACTGCATAATGCTGTGGGTATTCTTGCCAGACCTATACTGGCTCACATGGACTTGTGTGACAGCAGCCATGCTGCTTCCAATTCCCAGCCTACATCAGGTAGGCAGACATGGTCAAAGCACTTAGAAGTCTTTATCTGCATCTCTGTTGAAAATTAAAGCCACTACATGCAACCTAAACAACATCATATGCATTGATGGATTAAAAAATTGATAAAATTATTGCACTTCACATCTGCCTCCATCAGCAGTCTGCAGAAAAGTGCCCCTGCCCAAATGGGAATACATAATCCCTGCCTCTAGGAGGAAAAAAAAAAATAAAAAAAGACATACACACTTCTTTACTTGAGTGTAATAACACCGAGGTTGAGATGAGAAGAACCTGGAGACACAGATTTCATCTCCACATCCTGCTCCCAGGAGCAGTGTGTGTTCAGCTGAGTGTGCACAAGATTCACCTGTTCCCATATTCCAGAACACTGCAAAAATAAAGGTAAGACATAGCCAAGCTACACCCACAGCACAGCTGGGTTAGGGATAACACTCTAAGGAACCAACAAAAAATAAAAGGAGGGTGAGGAAGTCTGGCATACCTTTAAAAACAGCCAAGACACACCAATATCCTTTCCGCATTTCATTACCCCACATCGGATATGCAGCATGACAGAGATGTCTTCTACTTCCAGAGGGACTCCTCCTCTATCCTACCTCCTCAACTAATCACAGAGGGAAGAGAAAACAATCAGATGAGTCACCACTGGAAATCTGTAGGGCTGGATCGTATCTAACCCATCAATGCACCAGACACAGGAAAAACCGAATTACTGCCAGCTTCTACGAACATCTGCCGAGATGCTGGGAGCCGCTGCTCCAGCCGTCCACTTCGTCACCACCACCAGGCAATTCGGGTCTTGCAAGAGAACTGCCTGCATACACACACACACAAATCCTGTTGCTGAAATGTGCACGGTGGTAAATACTCTGTGTTCTGACAAAATTAACAGTTACACTGAGAACCACGCAAGATTTAACTGCATTATCCTTCTTAACTATGGTATATCCAAATATGTTTAGGGAAACAACATTCACATTTTTACTCTCATTTCCAAAGGAAGAGCGGTTTCACAAGGAAAGACCAAAGATTCCACTTGAAAATAGAATGACAAGATTCTAGTTGCCACAGTAAAGAAAAAAAGCAATTTTAGAAATTCTTAGCTGTGGAGGTAAGAAAGGGAAGAGAAAAAAAAGGAACCATGAGCATGAACACAAGCATTTTTCACTCAGATAAAACAATAGGCTTCCATGTTCCATGGTAAGTAAAGCAGATGAGACACTAATTTTAAAATACGTGAAGAAATTAAAATAAGTGTAGTAACACATTCAGAAATTTAGAATAGTCTGAGACTGCATTCTCCCATCTTTTAAATGGCTAAATGTAAAACAAATGCAAAAAAACCCAGAAAACAGATTTAAAAAGTTGGCACATTCTATGAAATTTCACAAGTTAAATACTTACAAGGTAAGAAATCCATGAAGGAAAAAGTAGTTATTTACAAATAACTTTAGGTGCACATTTGTCCTCATCCCTTTCCAAGCTTTTCTTCTCTGTCATTTCTTGAGAGCACACAGCTCCCAGCCCTATCCACTGACACCTTACACGCAGACCTTCCTGGAGTCAGAGATCACTTGGCCAGACCTCCCCAAAGTCACAGAGGACTCTGGGATTTTATCAGACACATGAAAGCTAGGTCATTAGTGAGCAACCCAGTCTGTGCATTTTAATGGGGATTTGTCTTTGAAAACTTCATCCACACATAAGACTTGTAGCTGTGAAGCAATACCCTCTTGAATAATCATCAAGTCGATGTTTAATATATCAGGGATTTTTTCTGCCTCCACAGCATCAGGCAAATGTCTGTGAAAGATATCCATCTGTACCTGGAGCTCACGCCTTCATCCTCACTACATTTCCATTCAGTCTGAACAAGATCAGCTACAAGCAGCCTTATCACTGAATGTTGAGAACACACAATGAAGATGCCCACCTGACATTAAACAAAACAATAAACCAAAACCATCCCCCCATACATATATACAAGGGTGAGACCCTTGTAGTTAAGATAGTTAACATCACTTTTTTACAATGCCTTATATTTGCAAAAGAACCTGCAACCAAATGTCTGGCCCTGTTTCATTTAGGATTACATTTTCAGGTGCATCAAGTGTCAGTGGCACTGTTTAGGCAAACAGAGCATGGTGACACAAGGAAGAAATGGTTTTTCCTAGAGCAAAATTGCCATAATGCCTTTGCCCCCTGCTTCATCTACTCTTAAATAATTTCCAAAGAAGCATATCAAGGCAGTGCAACAGGAAATGCTACAAAACTCCTCCAATGCTGTAGTGTCAAACCTGGATTTTTATTTTTTCCCTCCTCTACAACCACCTTGACATCTGGCTTCACAGAATCATTAAGGTTAGAAAAGATCTTAAAAGATCATTAAGTCTAACATTATGCTTCCTTCAATGTCAAACAGATAGTAAGTAACAGAAATAGGACACTTATGTCATATTTTTGGAGGCATCAGCAAATGACACAGCACTGCCATGACTGACTCAGGCTATGTGATTATCACTAGCAGAAAAACTTGACACTGTGCACCCATCCACCACTTCCAGCATTCCCAAATTCTGACATCAGCTGCACAAAAGGCATGTTGGAGCTCCATGGTGTACTGGCTGTTTTTTCATCCACTTCCTTAAAGTAAGCAGAAAAAACACCCCACACTTGTTTCTGTTCTTTATCACATCTTGATTTATTAGCTAACATGGTTATTTGACCACACAGAAAATCTCAGAGCAAACTCCAGAAGTTAGATTTCCTCATTTCCTTCCTGAAGGAAAAAGTAATAAACAAATAACAAATAGCAGGGTCAATAAAGCAATTGCAGGAAAGAATTGACAGCTAACACTGAAATGGGTTTGGGGATTAGATTGCCCCTATGAAAGGCAGGTGATGATGATTGCAGAACTGCTGGGCGAGATATCCCAATACCTCTGAAGGACCATCTCCCAACCAATACAGCCTCAGTGAGACACAAGGACTGCTTCTTCCATATTAGAAATCAGTGTATGAGCATATCAAATACTTTCAAATGCTTTGGCTCAGAAACTACTGGCAGAGCTTCTATTTAAAACAGCTCCAACTGTATTTTTTAAGCCTTATGAAATTCATCCTGAAGAAGTTATTTATGGCTAGAAGCCAGCCTCCCTAATCCAGGTGTCTAGCTTATACCTTGAGCCTGGGCACCTACCAAAGAGATCCTGAGTCATGTAAAGAAGAGAGCCAGGCAGTGAGCAGAAGCAGGTGTCTTGAGAAACCTCCAGGGAAAGAGATGGCTTGTCTGAGCTCAGGTGTCTGCCTCTCTTCATCCCACTAGTCAGCTGCAGCCCAACAGCGAGCTGCTGCTAAAAGGCCACCTCCACCAACACTACCTGCTCCCTGGCTGGAGCACTTGTGCCCTTCTTAACTTCCAGGAGCCAAGCAAATACCAAATACCACAAAACACAGATTTTCCCCTGAGCCAGCTCAACAGAGCATCAGAAAAACACCATTGCCACAGCCAAAGGAAACAAGGGAAGCACAGGCCAAGCATGGAAGTTTCAATGATACCCTGCTGGGATAACTTCTCAGCACTAACACAAAACCATATTGTTGTGGGATCTACTGTAGGAGGACAGCTTGGCCCAAACAACACATTTCACTGTTTGTGCTAGCTGAACTAATCTCAGCTACGCTAACTCCTTCAAAGCTGTGATACATTACAAGGATTTTTACTTTTTTGGCCAACACAGTAATAACTATTTCCCAAAGTTAGTATATTGTGTTCTTTTCTAATAGTAACAACTGAAAGCTGAATCACATCCAGAAACAAAACGGAGAGCTTTCACAGGAGCTGGTACCAAAAAAATTTGCCAACATTTGCACAACATATGCCAACACTGGCAAAAAAACCAAAGCAAGTCTTATAATCTTCATGCCCTTCTAAGATAATCCCAGATGTTTTGTACCATGAATGGAAAGCACTGTTGAAATTAGGTTTCTCTATTCAATATACCACAAATGAAAATTTTACAGCTAAGTATCCAGTTGGAAGCTAGCACGCTTGAGTCAGATCCATACATCTTTCTTTTCATTGGAAAAATAAAAAATTAGCACTAATAATAAATGCTAATTTTGCAACACCTTGCAGAAACTCACAGCATGAAGAACAGAACCTATTTTAAAGTAACTTATTCATTACATTCCTTTAAAGTTAGATTTTCACTTGGATTGACAGTATTCAGAAATGTGAAAAACAGCAAAACCAAAACACTCCTCCCAAGATAATTTGGATAATAAGTGAGCTGTGTCGAGCACACAGACCAGCAGAAGCATTTCTATTGCACTGGGCCTGAGAGCACATGCTGTTTTTCATTAAAATGCTGTAGCTGGAAAGCTCATTTAGAAAATGATAGTTAAGAGTTATACTAGTCTTGTTAAGCAGAAAAGGTCGGGGTTTTGTTTTGTTTTTAAAAAATGTCCTACAGGAGTGGATAAAGGAACTCTAAAGTGGAGGAGTGGTAGGTACAAGAAACAGCTGGAATGTATCTGGTTCTTACAACACAATAAACTCCGAGTGTTTTCTAAAGCTAAGCAAGGTCACGTATAACTTAACATCCATAAGTGCTCATTAAAAACTTAAAAATTTGGACCAAAAAAAAATGCCTGACAAAGAAAAGGTGCTAAAAGTGAGTCCATAGTAGTGGGGGTGGAAGGGGCAAAGCATTCTAAACATGGAAATCATTATCATCTCACCTTCTCCCTAAAATATGGGCAGAAAAAACTGCTTTACCTCACAAAACTGCAGAAAGGATCAGGACACAGTTCAAAAAACAAACAAAAGGGCAGAAGAAAAACAACAAAAGTAATGCCACAACTAACTCTAGTTGCTAACCACAAAATACAGACCAGAGGAAAACAAAAGCCTGGTCAGAATTTCTGTAGTTCCCCTTAAGCTGCAATGCATTTCCCCAGTACAGAAGACACACCTGCTTCTTAACAAGTTAATTCTTAAAGCGCCTGCAGATGCTGCTTTCAGGCAAAATTTTAAAACAATGCTCAAAACTTAAAAGAGAAACTTCATAAAGGAAACTACATTGTGAACTCAGCTCAAAGCGGTGCATGCCCATCACACAGGACTATGTGAAGACAGACTTCTGATTATTCCTGAGAATTTCCAAATATAGATTAAAAATATATATAAACAAACCTTGCAGAAACCACAAAATAGATTTTACTCTCAAGCAAAAATAAGTCCCATTTTTCTCTCAAACATACTACAGACATCTTTCCTGAGATCAGGAAGTCAGTGGACAAAGAAACAGAGAGAAAAATGTTCAGCCAGATCAAAGGGTATGACTGTCCCCTCTCCCTCTAACACATTGTTGCTAGCCCTATTATATGGCATTTTACCGCAGCACTTTCATAGTCTGCAGGCAATGGAGAGAACATTATTTCCATGATTAAAATTCCCACAGTATTTGATTCACAACATGTACATTTATACATCAATTAATATTTATACATCAACTGGATACACTTAGATTTATTCCATGAAATACTCATTGCCAAGAATATGTACACAGTAATAAAATATTGATGCCTCTACCTAAAGCAAGGTTAAATATACCCCTTATGTAAACGTGAGCCAGGGCTTTGGCAGCTGTGCTGTAAGAAGTTCTCCAGAAACCAGCCCACCCAGGTTTTATGACTTGACAGAATTACCCAGTATTAAACATGGTTTAGGGAACAGAATATATATATTTTGCCTTTTCATTCACACATCTTTCATTCTAGCACTATTCAGGATATTGACTGGCTCTCTACATACTATCCAAGAATACATTACCCAGAATTAAGAAAAAAATTTTTTTTTTCCATAATGATTAGTTCAGCTTAAATAAAGGTACCTACGAGAAGAGGATTTGAACAGTGAAATTAGTCTTCTGTCTCTACAGTTATTCTTCCCATACCAGACTGTATGCATTACACTCATGCTTGGGGGAGAAACTAAACAAAATAATCACTGAGGTAAGATCTCTATGCAAATACAGGGAAAACATCAGTGCTAGACCTCTAGCTGCATTTGCAGAAGCCATAAAAATACACAGTAGAAATGCAACATTTGAACAGCCTCAAAAAAAAGAAACATTTGGTGACCACATGTCAGAGACCATTCCCTGAATTTGATTGCTGTACTATTGGTCCAAACCAAAAGACTTCAATAAGTTGTCCTGGTTTTCAAGTTTTATCCTCAAGCTGACTTTTCCTACCAAGTTACTTTGCAAATCTGTTTTTTCAATATTCTGAGCAGGTTTGAGAGGGCGCATGTATATATATACAAATTTGTTTTCCCCTGGAAAAAGAAAAAAATAAAAGGCTCCAAATAATTTTCCAGCATCCACTGTAATGCAATAATACATGCAGTTGTCAATACACAACAACATTCAAAATAAATAATTAGGCAGCTTCACTACCTACTTAATGTTCATGACAGACAGGAGCAGCAGAGGTATCTTTAGTTGCCACCCAGATAAGTTGGGCTTTCTTCTGCTAACACTGTCTATTAAAAATGATAAAAACTTTATCTTGCTATAGAAATCCTCATGGTGAAACAGCTCTCTCCATCATCGCTTGGTAGTGTTAGCACCAGGAAGGACTTCTGCTGCAGTGTCCCTGTGTGAGGAGAAATTCCAGGACCCTGCTTCTGACACTCTCAACCCACTCTGATGAAATTAGTAGCTCTCAGAAGATCTGACTTACAATTCTACAGAAGTTATTAGAGAAAAAAATTCAGCTCACAAAAAGAGCTGTAATAATTTTCAATATTAATAGTTGGCTGAACACCCATTTTTCACTTCAGTGGATTTGTTGAAGTTGCTCCACATGCTTCCTACAGCTTTGCTGTTTCACTCCAACAATTCATTCAGGCACACGTTCACTGGCCACCCTCCCACAGACTGGATCTGTGCATTTGACTACTTCAGGGGGAAAAAAATTCAAGTGTATTTGCCTCAAGGCACTTTAACTAAAGATTTACAGACTTCGTGGGTCAGGTTTCAAGTTGCTTTAGCAAACAATTTCAAACCATAGATACTTACCAGAAGATTAGAATTCATTTAAAACATAGAAGTAGGATCAAAAGCTGAGACATTTTACAAGAAAACAGCACACACTTCTTTCCTCTCGAGCTCTTCAAGGGGCATCACTTCTAAAAGCGAAGCATGTGTTGGGGGAGAGGGACTGTGTCTCCCCTTCATTCACAAGGGTGAACTTGGTGCTGGACTGCAGAAAGGGAGAGGCAGCCTGCCCTCCCACATCTTGAGGCAGGAAAACAGATTCAGCAGTCTGGGATATTTAATAGCTGGGAGAAGAATGCTTTGGTTTGGAGGAACAGCTTTTGGCTTGCTTAAGTTATAATATGGAACAGAACACAGTAAAACAATTTTAACCCAGCTATTTCTAGCTTTGGCAAACAAGTTCTACCTTTCATAGAATGAAAGAAAATCCTGAGCTGGAAGGGACCCACAAGGTTTGAATCCAACTCCTGACCCTGGACAGGACAGCCTCAAGAGTTACACCATGTGCCTGAGAGTATTATCCCAAAGTTTCTTGAACTCTGACAAGCTTGGTGCTGTGACTGCTTCCCTGGGGAGCTTGTTCCAGTGCCCAACCACCTTTGGGTGAAAAAGCTTTTCCTGATATCCAGCCTAAAACTTCCTGACACAACTTCATGCTATTCTCTGGGGTCCCATCACTGGTCACTAGAGAGAAATCAGTGCTTGCCCTCTGTTTCCCCTCATGAGGAACTTGTAGACTGTGATGAAGTCTCTCCTTGGTCTTTTCTTCTTTGAGAAACTATTTCCAAGCTGTGGTATTCCAATGTTTTATTCTCAGCATGCACCATCTGCCCAGCTGAGGTGCCAAGTGAAGGCTGGATGAATTTGATCAGCACCCCTTGCTCCAGGCAGAGCTCAGAAAGCATCAAAAGTCTCAGATGCAAGAAGCCAACAACACTAACCAGTCCTGGCTTCTGTAGAAAGGATACCTGAGAAGAGCTTGAGTTTTGCACAGAAAACAACCATTCTTTCCCCCAAAGTAGACATCCTCAACAGGCAGCTCCCTCGGTGACTCCAACTCGTGTAACTGAGACAAGCAACATCCCCCTCAATTCCCAGCACAAGAAACACAAGAGGTTGGGGACCACACTTTAAGAGGTCATTGCACTGTGAAGACTACAGCCCTTCCTTGTCCTCATTATCATAAAATATGCTTCAACATGAACCTGAATTAAAGAACAGTCTTTCTTTAAGTAACACCAGATATCAGATGTAATTTTTTGTTGTTATTACTCTAAATCAAGTTCTTGCGCTTTTTGGCTTTGGGTTGTTTGGAGGTTTGGGTTGGGGGAGGTAGAGAGGCTTGGGGTTTTTTTGGGTTTGGTTTTGTTTTTTTGTAGCGTATGAACTAGGAACAAACATTTGAGCTTCAATGAGCCAGTGTCTGCCCTACAGCATGTAGAATTCAGCTGGGAACAGGCAGAAAAGGAATCTGACCAGGACACAGTTTTCTCTCACCAAAAACTTCAAAAACATATGGAGCAACATTTTTTGATGGTTTTGGGATATTTTTTACACCTCTTGGGATCTGACAAATACAGCTGCTCGTTTCTGTTACTAAAAAGCCCTCAGCTTGAAGGTTGGAGGTTTTTTTTAAAGTCTCAGAATCCAAAGAGTTCTCGACTGAAATACAGAAATATGTTAACAAAGCTTTCATTACCAAAGGGAAAGAGTAACAGTTTACAAAGATATTTTGGCTTGTTCCTTTAAATACATAGTAGCTAGTGTTTGTATGCTTTCATCTCCTCTAATGTTAGGGAGAAGCTGGTACACTAAACCTTACCAAAACATCAGAAGTTCAAGTTTGTAAATATTTGAAAATCTGCCTTATCTTCCAAACTAATTGTTTAATCTATAGGACTCACCAAGTTTCACTCTCAATCATACATACACCACTTCATTTCACCAAACTCACAAAACCTTGGGACATGCCTCATTACACTAAAAATAGCATTACTCTTCCATACAGCAGCGGAAATGGTTAGTCTTGGCTTTTTAATCCATCTGGATGTAAAGAGCAGAGAACCACAATGGTTCTTCTGAAACACAAGCCTCATTTCATTGGGAAATAAATGTTTACATTTTCCTTTAACATTATGAAATTCCTAGCATCCTGTTTATCAATACCTTAAGGTTTGCAAGTTACTTGCCTTACAATAAAATTTCTCCAAGGGGTAAGTTTAAAAGTTACTTTAAAATGAGAACAGCTTTCACATATCAAAGGATAGCCACACAAATTAGATTGGGCAGGGGGGAAGCTGAGCATATGTCTTTTTCCCCCTAAGCAAACAGTGCACACTTCATACTCACATCACTTTGCTCGAGCTCCCACATGCTACTGGCAGGCAAAGACATAAAACCTTTTGTAGGAATGGTACAACCAGCCAGTATCATATGAAATCTAATAATAATTAAAACAAATCCCCAAACCCTTAAAATAGGATTTTCAAAGACAACATTACATCACCTTAATGAAGCTTTTTAAAGTAAGCTTTGCCAATTTAAAGAAAGCAATGCAAGAAAGGTATGTGTAAGAGAGGAATGCTTTAATTACTTAAACTCTCAGCTAGCTCTTACAAAATTGACACATGGGGAAGCCAGGACTGCTATAATTACCTACATTCACAGAGGACACAAAACTGACACTTGTGGAGGTCATTTACGATACCCTTGCCTTTGGTGCTCTCAGTTCAATATTCTCGATAGATTTTAAGCACTAGATGTCATTGTTTTACAGAGGAAACAAAGAAACCTGAACTCAGGTCTTGACAAGCTTATAAAGACGAGGGGTAAAAAGTAACAAACATCCTTTTCTGAATATTTCCTCCTTACAAAGTTACTGTGATAATGGTTCTGACAACATCAAGTTTCATCTTAAGTGACTAAGCACAAAGAAATAAGCTTAATATGTTAAAATACATCTAAACCAGCACTTTAAAGCTCCTCTTTGAAAGCACACCACGACTCTAAGGGAGGCTGTTCGGTACTCCTAACATTTCACAGCTTCCACGCCATCAGCCTCGCTCGCTCAGCCGCCGCTGCCCTGGTCGTAGTCAGGTACATTCAGGAGCAACCTCCCTCCCCACGCTTTAGCACGTACCGCACCGGTGTGACTCGCGGGAACGATACAGAAACACGGATAGTTACGTCAAGCGCTACGTGCAGCCAAACAATCATGCTTAAAAATAGGAGAGAAGAAAATGAGTGCTAATTTCAGGTTGCTCTCTGTCCTGAACTCTTTCGAGACAGGAAGGAGTGTCTTTAATTCAGACTGTCTCGGAGCAAGCGCTACAGAAGTAATTTACAAGACGGCAAGAAATTGCAAGCCTTAATGACAAGAGGGCAACCAAGCCACCCTTTAATTTGGATTGCGAGGAGGGGGCGGTGGCGATACTGCACAAACAGATTTCGGCAAATTGCCACGATACTTTCTAAAAATAGGAGTCCACAGCTGCCGACAAAGCATCAAGATTTGGGGGCCGCGTCCCTGGAGCAGCTGCCGGACGGCGGGACAGCCCCGCGGGAGCGCGCTGCGCGCTCCGCCGTGCGGGGGCTGCGGCGGGACCCCGGCCTCGGCCAGGGACCGGGGGGAACGAGAGGCTGGCACCAGCAGGACCGAGAGACGCCTCACCTCCAGCCATCGCCGGGCTTCGGCGAACGCCGCCTGGAAGTCGCACTCCGCGTCGTCTCTCCCGTCCATGGNGAGCGAGCGGGGGGATGCCGGCGCTCGGCGGGGCGGGGGCGCGGGAGCGGCCGCTGTCATTCAGCTGCCTCCTTTTAACGCTGCCCTCGCCGTCTCCTCCCCCTCCGCCTCCTCCCCGCGGAACTCCCCCTCCCGGGAGCTCGCTGGCGCGCCGCGGCCGCAGGAATCCGAAGAGCCGCGGGCCGTGTGGCAGCGCCGGGNCGCCCCGGTCCTCGCCACCTGCCGCCCCGCCCGGCCGGGACTGCCCAGCGCGCCGCCGCCTCCCTCCCTCCCTCCCTCCGGCGGGGCCGCGGGAGCCCCGGGAGCCCGGGCCGCCTCCCTCACCTCCGCACCCGTGGGGCTTCCCCGGCCAACCACAGGCAGCGCCGCGATCCCGGGGAAGCGGCCCCACACTCGGCAGCGTTGTCCCGTTTGGGGACGAAGTTAGGAGCCTTTTCCGCAGCTACGGGACACATGAGAGATCCACACTTTGTTTTAAGCGCTTTTCGGACAAAGTAATCGAGGCGGAGGTGTCCTGGCTGAGCTGGAGCCACACGGCTCGGCTTCCACGCTTCCCTCCCCAGCTCCGTTGTCTTCAACTCTAGTTTAGCTCACACTACCCACACCAGTGCCCATTGCTCTGGCTCATTCGTGTCCCTGTCCCCGGCTCACTGCAACAGATTTTTTAGGACTCCTCCACCCCCCACACGCTATCCCAGGCTCAGAGCTAAACCCCGGTCTCAGTACGGCTCGACCGTGGACCTGGGTGGGAGTTGCGCTGAGCTCTGCCCACTGCGGTGACCACAAGCATGTGGCAGGTTGGGACCAAGCTGTGCTGCAACATAGGGTCATCCACCCCGACCGAAGCACGGCAGCCAGGAGGGAGATGCTTTACTGGCTGAACACAGTGGAATCCTTTCTTCCAATACAGGGGTGGACAAGTGCTAAGCAGAAAAGTTAAGTATCAGTGGAAAGAGCCATTTTCTGTAATACTATTCCACAGCATTAGGCTGTTGTGTTTTGGCTTTAGTTTGTTTGGGATTTTTTGAGTACTACATTTCATTTTGACATTGTATTCAAGCTCCCTACTCCTACCTGAAAGGAGGCTGTGGGGAGGTGGAGCTCAATCTCTTCTCCCAGGTAACAAACAACAGGACAAGAGGAAATGACCTCAAGTTGCACCAGGGGAGGTTTAGATTGGATATAAGGATAAATTTCTTCAACGCAAGCACGGTCAGGCATTGGCACAAGCTGCCCAGGGATGTAGGGGAATCACCATCCCTGGAAGTGTTTAAAATGTGCAGATGTTAATTTAACATTGTGCTCAATGGTCTTAGAGGTCTTTTCCAACCTTCACAATTCCATTATCTTTTCCTACTCGAACTTTTTGTAGTATTTTTTTCTTTCCATGTCTTCTCTGTACAACTGAGTTGCTGTACACATATTTTGCTTTTATAGCCCATGGCAGAACATATGTAATTTTTAAAGGACTATCGAGAAAAGATAAAAAGATAAAATTTCTACTACAGTCAAATTCACTTCTCCCGAGATGTTTATTTGGGAACACATCTTATGTCTTACAAAAAAACCTTCTTAGAATAGGGAAGATGAATTTTAAGGGATCAACAAGCCAAGAAACTATGAGCCATCTGTTTCACTATGGAAATCAGTGTGGCTGGTGTTACACACAGGAGGGAAAATGCAGTGGCTCTGGCTGAAATAAGTTCCATGGGAGATGTCTGACATTTATTAAAGTTACAAATGCATAGAAGTTATGTAGTTAGCTTCTCACCATAGTATGATTTGAGACATCTATGCTGTAGAGCCAGCAAGGAACAATATGATAACCAAAGCTGTAATTTCGAGGGGATTTTTCTTACCCCTTTTTCCTGTTCCAAGCCAGATCAGCCACAAGACCAAATACAAATTAAGAATCTGCATTTTTCTTGAGTGGGAAGCCTGAACATCAAAAAACAACCTTCTCATCTCACTATTTAACATCCATGATTACAAAGGTTAAAAATGTCTAAATAAAACACGTATCAGCTGCCGCTGCTGGCTGACACCAGTTTGCATTACCTGAGGTTAACAAGCATCTTTATGGAGAACTACAGCAGCCTTTCTCCAGTTTTTAAGGTTTTTCATTTCATCTAAGAATATAGTGCTTGTCCCTAAGTAGGAGAAAGTAACTAAGAATTCTTTAGTTAAAGAATTTTTTATTCTTTTTAGAATTTTAAGGGCTTCAAAAAGGTCATGTTAAAAAAAAATTTCACATTTCTCACTTATTTCTGGTTGCTTTATTTCACTTCATAACAAATCAAATCACTTTTCTTACAAATGAAGCGTTTAATGGTTTAGATCAAGTAATTCAAGGAATTTGAGTAATCACGTAATTTGATTAAGTGTTTAAGTAGACTGCGTGGATCACAGCAGCTTTCAAGTCAAAGATCTTCACTAAGTAAAAACAGTTCCAACATTTAAATCTCATTCTCAAAGTGAATTTTAAATCAACTGCCACAGATAAATTATCTATGTAAGCCTGAGCAACCAAAATAGTTTTATTATTCCTTTGTGCTAACAATGTAAGTCACCAGAGTCCTAGATCAGAGAAAGATTACATATACCAGATATGACTGCTAATTGTTGCTGTCAAAAGTAGCAAACTTAATATTGTTCTACTTGACCAAAATAAACCCTTTCAATGTGTGTGCTCCTAGGGATAAGTCAAGCAACAATTTACATCATATTCTTTTCAAGGAGAGTTCTACAAATATTTGACACAATAATATTTTCTACCAAGGCAGGCTTCTTTCTTTAAGGAAAGACCATATTTATTTTGTAAATGTGGGCTGTTAAGTGTCTTTAATTTCCAAAACATACATTTCAGTGTCAGAAAACAACTTTCTTCTTTCCTTAACTGAATCATGCAGCCACGATTGAAAGGAAAGGGCATTATACTGGTTATTAAATTATGATTTCTTAACAGAATGTCTATAAATAACATAGGAAAACTTGCACCAATACACTTAAAAGAGCTTGAACAATCCTGAATGCTTAATAGCACACCAGCTCCACTCAGCTAAAATTAATGTAAGCGTGGAGGGTGCATCATTTCCTCACTCCTACACACACTATTTCCATAAGATGGTGTGTACATCTGGCCCAGACTGCAGAGGCTAAAGAGGGATTTCCTGGCACTACATGCCCGTGGCCAAGCCATGCCCCTCCACACAAAAGTGTCTGTAGGGCTCTGGTAGGGCTGCACAAGTTAGAAAATACAGTGTTATTTTCCCATGGAGCTTGAACTAATAAGCAGAGATTGTACAGCTCAGGCGATGATGCAAACATTGGGGCGCTGCAGAGCCAAAAGCACCATGGGTGCTGCAGGCTTTATCAGCCTCTAATCAGGACCTCGCTCGACTCTACAAGTCAGCCAAGTGCTCATACCTCACTTGTTTTATCCATGGTATACAGGTTCTGTCAATGACGGAGATATTCCAGCAGCTTGTAGATCCCTTTACGTCCTGTGCTCCTCGAGACAGTACCAAAGCCTGTGCCAAAGCATGGTTGCACAAGCTCTGGAAGGGTGTTAACACGTACACGTTGGGTGAGATGTATTTCTGCAGTGCAGTCTTTCACAGTTTCCACCAAGGGACTTTGCAGTGAGCAGATAAGTTCAGCATAAAAACTAGTGCATTGCTCTTCCTTTGGCATCTCAAAGCAGTGTTCACTAAAATGTACCATCTTACATATTAATAAACCAGAAATTAATGCTGAAAATAAAAGAGGAAAACTTACCCTGCAGAACAACTGATTTGAAGACTATGTAGATGCTAAGCAAAACTATATTGCCAAAATACTAAGAATTCTTATTTATAAGTTTTAACTTAAGATTCAAGATGTATTTTTCAGCATGACCACAGAAAATCCCACCCCAAATTTACTATTCTAAAAGGATAACCTTATTATCCTTTGTCCCGAATTTGTCTAATCAGTCCTTGTACCCAACAGGGAGCTCCACTTCTGCAGGGATTTTGCAGTAAACAGCTGCGCAAAAACAGAGACACACCATTTATTACATAAACCCACTGAAATCTTCCCAACACTGAAGATCATATATGATGAGACCATTTCCCTAGAGCAGACAATTGACGTAGATTGTTTAACAGCTTTGAACTGCACTTCCTCTCTTTCCTCACCTTCCTCCCTTATCCCAAAAGAGCCTTATCTATATTAACTATGGCTTACTTGACAGGCAATACTCCAAGTCACCATTAGCTTAAAATATGCAATAACCCAATTCAATGGTGACAACCTTTATTTGATTTTGCTGATACTAGCAAGAAGACAACACAGCTGGTTTGTTTACTAAAGTCCCTGATTTTTATTTAAAAACAAGTTTCAGGGCTTTATTAATGAGCATGACAACATAAAGCAAGTCTTAATGTTACTGCATTTTATTGAGGTGAAAAAGCAAAAGCTTCAAAAATAGAAGCTCATTAGTGTCATTCTTCTCCTTCGCTCTTCCAACCAGTTCACTTATAGAAAACAGACTGCTGTTGTTACTGGACTCTCCAGGTGACATGTTTTATACAGACACTCCAACTTTTTCTTTAGAGTGCAAGAGATGTTCTTAAGTGATAAGACAGACTCCCAGGCCTCTTTCTTTTCTATAAAGAAGGAAAACTCTGCCAGAGTGCTTCTGGCATAACTCCATTCATTTTTCCTGCAATGACAATTGATAGAGAATGAAAGCACCCTCTGGGATGTGCAGGATTCAGTTTCCTTCGGCAGCAGGTTTGATTGGAAGCAAACATAAACCATTCTACTTCAATGGAGTGAATAAGGAATATTTTTCCAGAATGTCAAAAACACGCACATTAACCCAAACCAATCCAAACAAGAATCCTAAAGTGTTAAGATTACTTAGCTTAAAAAACGAACCCAAAACCAAACAAGAAAAACAAATTCAAAACAACCACAATGTTACTAATTCAGGTATAGAAATTGGTCAACAGTACCTTAAGATCAGTGAGTAGTGGGAGGGATGGCACGGGGGAAGGCTATCAAATAGCATTCAGTAATGCCACCTGACAAACTTACATTAGATATTCCTACACGGGAGAAAAGTATATGACTGTCATGGCTGCCTTAAAATCTCCAGTCTGTTTGTTGTTGCCAAACAAAACTTCATCACAACAATCATCACTTTTCTATCATTTATTATACATTGCTGTTTTCACCTGTGTGTGCCCTCCACAGTCCTACCATTTGAAATACTTAATGTGCCTTTTTGAGGAAAAAAATCCACGTCATTTTTCAACATACACAAATAGCAAAGATTGGTTTAACTCAAGTTTTTTGACAATTTATTAACATTATTAGACTTGAGAAACAAAGTTTTATTCAAAATGTAAACATTAAGATAATTTTAAAATGTTAGTGCTCACCAACAGTAAGAATAGTCCTTTTTCTGCCTAATTTTCTCCCATATATTTATTTATAAATAATGCACTGAAAAAATGTCTTTGTCACTTGAGTCACATGAAGAAGTTCTTATAATATTCTTGCACCATTATAAATAAAAGATGGAGACAGCCTCATACTCCAAGTTTTCAGCCATTACCATACCACATACTCCACTCAGAATGTTCCCTGTTCATGATACAAATAATAATCCTGCTCTGAAGCAGCTCATCATTATTATGAGGAAATATCACAGACACTAACTCCCAAAACTTTTAAGGGGCTGGAAGGGAAAAAAACCCACCACATAGAAAACTTGCACAAAATGCATGCCTGTATAGAAATACCCAAAGTTGCTGTAGGAACAAGCAGCAAAATATAGCAAGGACAAATGCAAAGTTTATTCTACGTATGCTACAATTAGTCAAGATGTTAGAGAAGTATCAAAATTTGTATTATTAACATATGGCAACAGTTTTATTCTTACAATACATTGCAATAGAGTTGCCTCACTGGAAAATGCTTTTAAGCTGCAGAGAGTGCAATTGCATTAAATCTTAATTCTTCTGGGTCACGTTCCATGAATTTCTTGCAAACTTCTATTGCATCCTACAGGAAAAAAAGGACAAAGAAACCCCAAATGAAAAACAGTATAAATATTTATTATAAAAACCCAAACAAAGCACAAATTAAATGTGGAGATATGCTTTATCCAAACTATGCTCAAAAGGGATTTTTCCATAAAGGTTTACAAAAAAGTGTGATAAACCTACATAAACTCTATTTCTGATATGAGTTGCCACTATTCAAGGTTACTTACAGTGCTCATATGGGCAACCTAAAAGAGCAAAATTTTCTGAAGGACCTTAGCAATGATGATTTTTGTGACTGAATATTACTTTGTGTAGCAGATATGTTGCTTGTCTCCCTTTCTAA
>WAAG01008179.1:16879-28985 GCA_013390105.1 Tichodroma muraria | reverse complement strand
TAGAATTCCCACAGCATGATCTGTAAAGAGAGAATGATCCTACTAGTGTGTAGTATAAACATTATTAAAGGGCAGAAACAGAAATGCAGAATCCTGTAGAAGATATTTGTGGCTACTTGGGCTCAGAACAATCATGACATTGTAAAATTTTTTATTTTATTTGGAACCTAAATGTATTACAATTTGGTGATTTTTAGCTGTTCATTTCTGTGTAAACGGAAATATTTTCATTTGATACATATTCTCTTATACACATATATCTCACAATACCCTTGACTTCTCATTACTACTGGATCTGAAAAGAGTAAGATATGGTCACAAACTCCCTACCGATCTCCGTACAATCTCTCCAGACAGTTGTCATGGAAAATGGGATGCCTTGGATAAAGGTGCTTTTTATCGCACACTGTTAATGCGGCCTCTGAAAATAAATTATATTTTAATTACATAGAATCATGGAGTTATTTAGGCTGGAAGGAGCCTCTGTAGGACTTGAGGTCACTGGGGGTATTCAAAGTAGAGTCAGTGTCAAGCCTGCTCTGAGGCTTCTTTGTCCAGCTGGATTTTTTACACCTCCATAGCTGGTGATTTCAGAGCCTTCATGAGCACTTGTCCCAGTGTCTGGCCCATTGTCATTGTGAATATTTTTTTTTCATTAAACCTAACCTCAGTTTCCCATGTTCCAGCTAGCTTGTGCTGTCCTTTCTCTGGGCACCTTTGACAATATTCTGGTCCAATCTTTACCAATTAGGTATCTACAGTGAGTTGAAAAAATACAGTTCTGTCAGCCCTCCCTCATACTTCATGTACAACTAAATATTTTCATGGAAATAGAAGAAGAAAACAGTGACAACTTGAAAACCACAGGAAGAGGAAAGAGAGCGAGGGGAAAAAAGATTTAGAGGAAAGAAAAATAACAGGAAGACCCACTTGATGTTGGCAGAAGATGAGAAAAGGTGCTGAGGGAATATTGAAGCAGCAAAAAAAAAAGAGAAAAAGGAGAACATGAAGCTACAAATGTAATATGCAGAAGAGGCCTTAGAAGTTAAAGAGTTGTAGAGGTGAGAAATGGTTAGGAAATGGCCACTCCTCTGCCATTGTAGGAGAGTGTAAGGGACATGCCTTCTGAAAAAGATGCTTCTATAAGTGGACTTACACCTTCATTTTGATGACAAAGCTCATTTATGCCCTAGAAAGAGGAGGATGAAGAAAGGCTTTCTGGGTAGAGATGTATTATGAAGATGACATGACTGGTGCAAAAAATGAATGAACACTGGAGCCTGCAGAGCAGACAGCTCCTTCATAACTTCTGTTGCACTTGCAAAGTCTACAGAAGACTTTTTTTCTTTTCACTTGAAAAGTCTACAGAAGGCTTTCTTTGCCCCTTTCATGTCTTTGTCTTACCCTAGAAACAATCATGACTATAGGACAGCAGCCTTAAGTGACAACTTTGGCAACTTTGTTTCAGAGTAATAGCAAGTTCTAAAGAATATCATCTTCCCATCACCCTAGACTGAGGTTTATTAAATTTGTAGGTAAAAAAGGACTGCAAAAGTACTGAAACAAGGTTAGAATTCAAAGCGCTTTTGACATAATGGTAGAGTCAGAAAATAGCAGGCTACTAACTTTTCTAACCTTAAGACTATTCTTCTATTCTCTACCCCTTCACAAATTTTATGATAGTTTAACCTTATTCACTAATGGAATTGCTCTGGACGGATACTAAAGTGAAAATAGCCCTACGGGTTCTGACTATTACAACTTCTGTTTTTCATTCTTTACCCAGAGGAATATTCGTGTTTCTTACAAAAAATAGTAGAATGTAAAGCTGACGAATATAGAAATTAAACGACAAAGATATTCTTGCAATCAGGAAATATAATATAGATTCTTTTGTATCTTTTTAGAGGAACCATTATTCACATATATTTGAAAGGAATGGAAATGTAGCTATTCTTAGTATTTGACCTTGAAGAGTAGATTCAAGCCCATTAATAGTTCTTAAGTTACATTGCTCCATGCTGCTGCTTTTATTCCTCAGCTATACATGTAGGAATATCAAATACATTCTGCCATTAGAAAAATGCCATTGGAAAAGATGGCCTATTTTTCAGCAGCAAATCTTTCTTCTGAAATAGCTTTCCACCTTTCCCTTTGGCTGCTCTAACAATTGTTTGGAACAATTTACTAAATATATTATCTTGCTTTTTTTTAAACTTTCATTATTAACTCTGAATGTTTTAATGAGTTGAAAGTGCTTGTGGCCATGTGGAGAAATCAGTGTAGTTTTTCCAAATATTTTCCTTTGGTATGTAAATGTTGTCCCCATTGGCATGGAGGACCAACAGTGACAACCATGTGTATTTGGCCATGAAGTGGCCAAAATAATTCTTTCCTAAATTCTTGATTGTTTCTATTAGTTTAGTATGTTCAGCACTGTCGTAAGTGGGAGAGCAAAAAAATGGTTGAAGTGAACCACTGAAAAGAAAATTATGTCTGTCCCCACGTAACAATTTGACCAAAATATTGTTATAGTCATCTCTGAAATTATTGACAGATGAGTACTGAGAATGGAATTTCTGTATTGGATACTGTGCAAACCTTTGCCAGGGTTGACATAGTTTGTAAATTCTTTTTTATTCTACAGCTACTTTGATAGTGTGCATCAAAGTGCGACACAATGCTCTGGATTAAACCAAGTATATAAAAATCATTAACAAACAATATAGTGTGCTGTGCCAAACCACTGATCACACGTTTGATGATGCAAATATATCTCCTTTGCTCATTCTTGGTCTTCCATTAGAAGAGCAACCATTTGAAGGAATGGAGCCTCGTAGCAATCCAATTTAGAAGGTGGAATCCTATTTTCAGCCATGGACACCGAGCTGTGAAAGAGTTTTTTTCCACAGGAAGGAAAGCCTGGCAACACAGTGTCTTGGGGGCAGTTGAGACACAGCCCCCAGGAGGCCAAGGCCAGCCAGGGCCATCAGTCTTGGCAGCTTTCATCTGGGAGAAATCCTCCAATGTTCACAGTTTTAGAAGGCATAAACCAAATTTAGGCAAGTGGAAGCTGGTGGAAAAGGAGGGCTATTTCCCCTAGGAAAGAAAGCCTTACAGCTCAGTGTCTCATAGGCAACTGAAAGGCTGCCAAGAGTCCAAGGCCAGCCAGAGCTGTCGTTCCTGGCCACTTTCACACAGGAATGATCCAAGAACATTCACAGTTTTAGGAGTAGGAATCCCACTTTCAGTCCTGGATGTCTGGGCAGTAAGGATGGCTCTTTTACACAGGAAGGAAAGCCCAGCAGCACAGTGTCTCGTAGGCAAGTGAGAAGTGCCCCTCAAAGAAACCAAGGCCAACCCAAGCCAACGGTACAGGCAGGTTTCATCTGGGAGAAATCCTTGGACATTCCCAATTTTAGGAGGCAGAATCCCACTTTTGGCCGTAGGCACCTGGCTGTGAACGATGGCTCTTTTCCACAGGAAGGAAAGCCCAGCAACATTGTGTCCCATGGGCAGTTGAGAGATGGCTCCCTGGAGTCCAAGGCCAGCCAGAGCCACCGGCCCCTTGTACAAATGGCTGGGCTAAATAAAGTCAGTCCATCAATGTGCAGCACTCAGTCCCCTGGCTGGATCAGAAATACATGCTTCCTCTCTGTGTTGGATTTGTTTGGGATTTTTCCCATCTGGATTTCTTTGTATTCTGGATTTTGTAACAATATAAAGTATTTAACACGGTGTTGTGAGCTGGTGTCAGCCAGCAGGTGAACTTCCACCCAGCCACGTGCTCCCTCCCAAGTGGGACATGGGAGAAGAAAGAAAGAAAGAAAGAAAGAAAGAAAGAAAGAAAGAAAGAAAGAAAGAAAGAAAGAAAGAAAGAAAGAAAGAAAGAAAGAAAGAAAGAAAGAAAGAAAGAAAGAAAGAAAGAAAGAAAGAAAGAAAGAAAGAAAGAAAGAAAGAAAGAAAGAAAGAAAGAAAGAAAGAAAGAAAGAAAGAAAGAAAGAAAGAAAGAAAGAAAGAAAGAAAGAAAGAAAGAAAGAAAGAAAGAAAGAAAGAAAGAAAGAAAGAAAGAAAGAAAGAAAGAAAGAAAGAAAGAAAGAAAGAAAGAAAGAAAGAAAGAAAGAAAGAAAGAAAGAAAGAAAGAAAGAAAGAAAGAAAGAAAGAAAGAAAGAAAGAAAGAAAGAAAGAAAGAAAGAAAGAAAGAAAGAAAGAAAGAAAGAAAGAAAGAAAGAAAGAAAGAAAGAAAGAAAGAAAGAAAGAAAGAAAGAAAGAAAGAAAGAAAGAAAGAAAGAAAGAAAGAAAGAAAGAAAGAAAGAAAGAAAGAAAGAAAGAAAGAAAGAAAGAAAGAAAGAAAGAAAGAAAGAAAGAAAGAAAGAAAGAAAGAAAGAAAGAAAGAAAGAAAGAAAGAAAGAAAGAAAAGAAAGAAAGAAAGAAAGAAAGAAAGAAAGAAAGAAAGAAAGAAAGAAAGAAAGAAAGAAAGAAAGAAAGAAAGAAAGAAAGAAAAAGAAAGAAAGAAAGAAGAGAACAAGGGCAAGAAAGCTGATGTGTCAAGATGAAGACAGGATGATCACTCACCCTTTTATGCCATGCGACAGACAGACTGGTATTCGGTACATTCACAATTAAATGACAATTAGCTGACAATTAAAANACAGTGTCTCGTAGGCAAGTGAGAAGTGCCCCTCAAAGAAACCAAGGCCAACCCAAGCCAACGGTACAGGCAGGTTTCATCTGGGAGAAATCCTTGGACATTCCCAATTTTAGGAGGCAGAATCCCACTTTTGGCCGTAGGCACCTGGCTGTGAACGATGGCTCTTTTCCACAGGAAGGAAAGCCCAGCAACATTGTGTCCCATGGGCAGTTGAGAGATGGCTCCCTGGAGTCCAAGGCCAGCCAGAGCCACCGGCCCCTTGTACAAATGGCTGGGCTAAATAAAGTCAGTCCATCAATGTGCAGCACTCAGTCCCCTGGCTGGATCAGAAATACATGCTTCCTCTCTGTGTTGGATTTGTTTGGGATTTTTCCCATCTGGATTTCTTTGTATTCTGGATTTTGTAACAATATAAAGTATTTAACACGGTGTTGTGAGCTGGTGTCAGCCAGCAGGTGAACTTCCACCCAGCCACGTGCTCCCTCCCAAGTGGGACATAAGAAAAGAAAGAAAGAAAGAAAGAAAGAAAGAAAGAAAGAAAGAAAGAAAGAAAGAAAGAAAGAAAGAAAGAAAGAAAGAAAGAAAGAAAAAGAAAGAAAGAAAGAAGAGAACAAGGGCAAGAAAGCTGATGTGTCAAGATGAAGACAGGATGATCACTCACCCTTTTATGCCATGCGACAGACAGACTGGTATTCGGTACATTCACAATTAAATGACAATTAGCTGACAATTAAAAGGGTTGCCCAGAGAAGTTGTGGATGCCTTGCATGATGGCTTGGTTGCCCAGAAAAGATGCCTTCCCTGGCATGGTTGCCCAGGGAAGATGGGAAGAGCAGAATGAACAGTCACAGTGCACATCCTTCATGTGCTTCAGCATCAAGGCACCCTCCTACTCCTGCTCTCTTCTTTTCTGGGTGCTGTAAGGAAGACAAAGAACCAGGTTAAGCCAAGAAGTCCTCAATATCGAAATTCATATCCCATAGTCAGGTGCAAGGTGCAGGCAGCCACCAGAGGCATCTCCTGGAGGCACTGGTTACTGGGAACAGTGGAAAGGGAAAGAGGACTCAGGAGTTGAGGTACGTAGCAGTGTTTTGCTGCCTTTTCTCTGCAGTTTCTCTCAGATAGCTACCTGGATTTTAGGATGAATTTCAACAAATTGTAGGTAGGGGAAAAAAATAAAGGTTTAAAGAAAGTAAAAGCAGGTTATAGAAAATCTTGATGAATTGAACATATTTAAGTTGGCAGAACTTAATGAAATGTACTCAAGTACTTGGAAACTAGCTGTAACATTTCTGAATCATCTTTAGGGATTTCCTAGTGAACTGGAGAAACATAACCATGGCACATGAATTGAAATATGGGAAATGGGTGGACATGAGGAATTACTCATGAGCATGCATCCTTATTAGAACAGCTGAGGGAAGAAATGCAGCTAGCTCTCAGATTGAAAGGATCTGTCAGAGCATGGCCTCTGTTCAATCTTGCATTAAATTGAGGATGACAAAAGGGAAAAATGCATAAAATCAGCAAGAGAGGGGCTGAAATTTTAGAGAAAATTATCAGAATCTAAACTAAACTCAGAATCTAATCTAAAACTTAACTCACGGTGATACTCAGCAGGATTAGGATGGAGTCACCATGTACATATGTGCAAATGGAAAATAAACAAGAAGCAGAAGAGCACAAAAGTTTGGAAAACATACCTCCAGTGCAAGCTGGTCACATGATTCATTCCCCAAACACTTTATCCTAAGATATCCCTGTCAGTAGATCCTACATCAATTAAAAAGGTGGTGATGATCAGCATCTCTTTGTTACAACTACATATGGAGCTCTGACCTCAATATGGCATGTTAGATCCACTGTGTGCAAACCAGCAAAGATATCCACAGCACAGCCAGAATGAATTATTTCATCTTCACACCCAATGGGACGGGATACAAAACTGCACTATGTATTCCTAGAAAAAGAACATGGGCAGTGGCTGTGAAAGCAACGATGTGCACGTGTGAGTACAGCATGTGACAATAATTTTCTGTTAGACACAATTTTGATGGAAACAATGACAAGTTGTTCCTTTGGAGAAGAAACAGTTATCTTGTCTCCACTTATCAAGGCTCAGTGTAAAAAAAAAAAAAATTCTAAATTATCAAAACAGCTATGGAGAAAAAAGTTCCAGAAACTTCCTTTTTTTTTTTTTTTTAATTTAAAAGAGAAATCTATAGTGTAAGAGATGCTCAGTGGCATTACAGGGGTAACTCAAAGTAGAAGAAAGATTCATAAGGCCATGCTGCACAAAATCCTTGTAAATTATGTGCCACTACAAGGGATTCACTCCAGCTCCTGAAGCTCGTTTGAAGTAGCTGCCTGTGTGTCAGATGAGATGCAGGATTCCCTCCACCTCAGCTTGCAATTACTGTGTCCATGGTTTCCTGTCTTTGGGCTTCCAGAATTGCATAACCTAGAACTCAGATCACAGCTTCAGAAGTAATCATTCACAACTTCTACTTCAATTGGTTTATTCAACTGTGTATATTTAAAAAGTTACTGATTAGACAGTCCAATAGCTGGAATCACTCCAATAGAATAGGAGTAATTCCAGAGGCCAAAAATATTGCTATTGTCTTCCTCGAAAAAGAGGAATGTTATTTTATTGACAATTAACACACAGTTAAACTGTGGAACATTCTCTACAAGAATTGCATGAAAATGGCAAAAAAATCCAGCACAGAAAAAAAAAAAAAATCAACCAGAAGCAATTTTTGCTTCTATGCTTTTATTTTCTCTAATTATTAAATTAGTATTTTATGTTTGTTTTTTTTTAACACAGTGCTTAAATTGTCATTTTATTTAGATTAATTATCAAATCTCTCTAGATCACCAAAAAATAATACTGCTCAAACAACTCAGCATTGCTCTGCTCCAGAATCAAGAGCTGACCCACAGCCAGCCAGAGCCTCACTCCCAAACCAGCCAACTGGATCACCTTGCCCAGCTGGCCAGACAAAGCCTCTTGTCTTAGCCAGACTGAGCCCCAGCCAGAGACTCAACCCAACCAGCCAGCCAGAGCCACGTTCCCCAGCTGCTCTGTGCAGTCCTCTTGCCATCCAGAGTCACTCAGCCCTGTCTGGCTCACCACAGTCTCTTTTCCCTGGACAGCTAAAGCCCTTTTCCCCAGCCAGCCCGAGCCTGTTTCTTCAGCTGGTCAGCCAGAGCCACCCAGCCCCAGCCCACCAGCAAAAGATCCACCCTGCCTGGCCAGTCAGTCACTCTTGTCTCAGCCAGCCAGATTTTCCTGCCTGGCCAGCCAGGCACAGAGCTCACCCTGACCAGCCAGCTGGAACAGCCAGCCTGTCCTGCCAGCCAGAGCTCCTTTCTCCAGCTGGGCAGCCAGCCAGAGCTGTGCTTTTCACAACACAGGATTAGTATGGGAAACCAGTCACAAGCCCTACTAAAGTCTTTACAGAAAACATTGTCTTACCTTCTGCAATGATTCATCTGTTTTAGCTCTGGGGCCAATCAGATTGGTCAAGCATCATTTAACCTTAATGAATCCATATTGACTGCTCTGGCTCATCTTGTTTTCACTCATTTTGCCCAGAGAGAACTTCAAAGAAGACGTTTCGTTTTCCCATCAACTGAAGTGAAGCCAACATGTCTGTAGGTCCCCAAATTGTCCTTCTTCCATTTCTTTCTGTACCTGTAACATATATCATTCTCTTGGTATATGTTCTTCCCCCACCTCTGGTATGGAGAAGTTTTCTCCCCTGAGCCCCCAGGTCTGTACTCTGCTGCCTCCTCCATGACCCACAGGATCTCAATCTCCCTCTATGTTGTGGTCTGTGCATCCACGGTTTCCATTAAGACCCCTCACCAGAACCTTGAGAAATGTTATCCCTCCATATCTCGCCATCACAAACCTCTGGTATTTGTGCTGCACAAGTCCCTTAGCTCAGCAAGTGGCATTGTTACAACTCAGCTGCACTTTGCATTGTTACAGCTTGCTCTGAAGCTGCTGAGACAGTATTTCCCAAACTCTCTGCAATAGTTGCCCTTCAGTTTTCCTGCACTATTATTTTCACCCTGTTTTTCTCAGGGTTTTGTGCCTGTAAACCTCAACTGTGCTGTTATGGGAGGTTTTCACAGGGATGAACAATTGGTTTTGGAGTGTGGGGACAACAAGGACAAAGCCTCCCCTTCATTATCTTGTTTTATACATCTCAGTTTATGCTGGTAAAATCCACACCGCACAAGAGAATAGATAAGCTGCTTAATTATTATTTAATTTTTTTAAAAAATTGGATATTTATTTAGCACAATTTAACTTCTTATTTTATCACTATTTAATTCCTTGTTTAATTCATTATAGATAATTACTTTTTTTAATTTAATTTTTATTATGAGTATAATAATTTTATCTTTGTATTATCTTTTTCCAATAACATGCACAGTTGGAGATCAACTGATGTATGGTGTTTGCACCTGATCACCACATTCCTGTCAGCAGTAAAAGCATAATGAAAAGCCAAAAGGGAGATTAAATGAGTACTTATGAATACAGCATGGCTGTATCATCCTGTCAGACCCCCCAGAGGGAGGAGGGAGGGAGGGAGGTCCTGCCAGACTCAGACAGAGGGAGTCTGCAGCTCACTCAAGACTAAGCATGCCAGTGGCTCAGGAGTTCTACACGGTCATAGAATCATAAAATCATTAAAGTTGGGAAATACCTCCAAGATCATCAAGTCCAACCTTTGATTGGACCACCGTAACAAATAAACCATAGCACTAAGTGCCACATTGAGTCATTTATTGAAGAATTCCAGGGATGGTGACTCCACCTAGGCAGCCCAATTCCCAATTCCAGTGCTTAACAAAAGCAGAGCGGATCTTTGAGGCCACTTCACATACCCTGCTTCCCCAGCAGCCTTCCCAGGCATGCCATGGCTGATGTTGCACCCTGCTCCTCTACCATGGCCACACAGATCCTGGGATGCTGCAGGAGGCCCCTAAACAGGCAGGAAAACATATTTATAAAAAATAAAACACACACACAGAAGATTCTGCCCAGAAGAGCAAAATGGCCCTGGCAGGGTGCAGCTGCAGTCACAGGCCTGGTGTTTGGGTATGAGAGGAAGGGCAGGGGGAACATCAGCTATCCCTCTCCTGTAGAGTTTTCTTGCTCTTCATTTTCCATTACGGTGAAATAACTTCTGGTAATTAAAAACTGCATGCAAAAGCTGTTTCCCCCAGCAAATGAAGCCACTATTAAATGCCTACTTGATGCTGTAGCTGGCGAAGATATTCCATGGCTGGGCTCAGCCCACAGAAGCATAGCCATGGTTATGTGGTGCTCCTAAAGGGGCCTACCACATCCTCCTCAGAGCAGGACTAGCCTAGCCAGCAAGAGTGCTGTGCCACATTCACAGCCGCATCCTTGCTGGAGCTGATTTGGCTTGGTCAGCTCAGGGTGTATTGTCTCTACCCAATCATCCCTTCTGACAGATGCTCCCACCTCCAAACCTACCCAAACCATGGGATTTTCTTGCCTTATGGCTGAGTGGGCCTTTCCTTACTCCTTGCTTGGTTTCCTCTTGTGACTGCTGACAGAGGATTTCATCCTCTTACAGAAATGGAGATATGCTTGGAACAGTACACACATGGCCTTCTTGACCTCTGCTTAGATAAGCTCATGTCATAGTGCTTTCTCTTCCTTTATGTTCTTGGTTGGAGATAAGTCTCTTGGATAGTACAGGTTTGTGCTGCTAAAGGAAGTAGCTCAGGTGGAGACAGTCCTCACCAGCTGGCAATTCAAAAGAGTTTTCTTACTGCCCTTCAGTAGCGAGACCCTGTTAACACCTACTGCCTGTAATCCCTTGTTCACTGCTAAATTCACTCCTTAATCTTCTGTATTTCACATCTGTCATGGATAATTACTTCTTCAGTTTATTTGCTCATTTTTAATTCCCATGCAGATGAAATCTGAATTAATTTGTGGTCCCCCTGATTTCTGTACCACTCCTCTGCTCTTTGAACTATAATGTCATATTAATTAATGTGTATAGATTGATAAACTGAATCTTTATTGTCAAATAGAGAAAAATCATTCTGGTGACTTACATCTTTTGATTTGTTGGGGTTTTTTCAAGATAAATAACTATTCAAAGTATCTTTCTTTTCCAGTATTCTCTAGACATTCTTATTTATATCTCCCTTTGGCAAATCCAAGTACTTATCTTACTGTCCACAAGAAATAGAAATGTCATTTTTGCAGCATCCTCACCCTGCAATAGGTTTGCAGATGGCCAGTTGATGACCATCAGACCTTGAAAAGTGCAACCAGCAAAAGTATACTTCTGAGTTTTTGATGTGTTTCTCAGCTGGCTGAAGCAGCTCAGTGAGCTGCTCTGCTCTGCCCTGCTTAAAGTGACCTTTCCTATCTTGTGCTTGTCTATTGCCAGCCTCCAATTTCCAACATTTATCCTAGTCCTGTCTCCTCATCACTCAGCCCCTGTCACATGTTTCTTACTCTCTACCACCATCCTCAGGCTCTTCCTAACAGCTCCTGCCTCCTGCAGTCCCTGCACAGTTCCTCCTCCCATCCAGCCAGCCTCAGAGGGGCAAAAGTATTATCTTGCCCTTCAGTTGCTTCATGTTTTCAGGATCCTTTATCCAGATCTTAGCTCTATACAACTGGTCTTCTCTGATGTACAATCACGACTCACCATTTCAGGATCTGACTCCTCCCTCCTCAGAGAGTTGTAACTGCTGGACTCAGCAATTAGTGGGTCTGTCAGACACAACCCACCTTGTAGGTCAGCTCTCAAATCCCTTCTCAGTTTTTAACATCTAAACTGTAGCTCTTCCTTGTTTAGAATTGCTATGCACTAACTTAACAATTCAGAGATGTCATTATTTTATCAACCCTATCTATAACCTAGCTCACAAAGACAAGCTCTGGTATGCTGGGTTATTATATTTTTCTGAATCAATATATTGAATTTTTTTTTTAACAGCAGGCTGTGGCAAGATCAAACAGGAAAGCAACATAAGCTTTTTATTTAGGATTTATGCTTAAATGACAAGATTCATATCTCTCATTATTCAAGAGCTTTCCTTCTTAACAATTATTATAAATAATGTTCTTTCTTTCACAGAGGACATTTGAGATCCTTAATACCTCTGTACCCAGAGAAGCAAAACTGCAAGACCTTAACAAAGGATAAGGGTGTGATAGATAACTATGAGAAAGCAATCTAGGGTGCAGTCCCTTTATCAGATTGTAGAATGAGGCTACAGCCTCTACATTAAATCACAGATAGGGCATGCCACAATTCTTAAGGTATATTGGTAAAGATATGGCCACAGGAGCATAACTGCAGCCATGTGAAATGCTTAAGCCAGGTCTTGTCCGTGTGTAACACACTCAGCACATCCACAGGGGTGCAATAATCCAGC
>WAAG01008179.1:0-15827 GCA_013390105.1 Tichodroma muraria | reverse complement strand
CTCAGGACAATTGGAAGTTGAAGGAAAACTGTTATCAGTTTTACCTGGAGAAATGTTATTTGATCAATGTTACCATCTTGAAAGGAGATAGATAAGGAAAATGGAAATACATCTTGGAAAATATACCTGCTTTCCTCCTATTTCAGATAAGCATTCCTTTTTCTGTGTTTCTGGATTTTTGTTGTTGTTTTTGTTGTTTTGGGGTTTTTCAATATTATCTAGCACCAGTGATACTGAAGGGTCAAAAATTTCTTCATATACGTTGTTTAAGCATTGAATTATAGCTACCTTGAAAACACGTGGTGCAGGCTTCAGAATGTGACCAGGGAAATAATTTGGACATAGAACCTAATAAGCAGATCACAGAGTAGAGCTAGTTTATTCAAAGACAGATGGAAATAATTCCTAAAAAACTCAACAGTTCAAGAAATGTTCCATTTGAAGACTGTGTTTGCCCTGAGAAGCAGAGAGTATGCTGGATTAGATAGCAATAAAATGATTACTCTTTGACATTTTTTTAGCAGACAGAAGGTGGCAATTTCTTAGATATTTTTTGTGTCAGTTTTCTGAGATTTTCCAAAAGTTTTCCCTATATGCTTTTGGTAAAATTTTCACTTAAGAACATAAGGAGTTACCATATTGGATCAGATTTGTGATCCATCTGGTCTGGTAGTCTGTCTACAATAGCAAATAGTAACAGACATATCAGAAGAAGGTGCAAAAACCACACGGTTAACAGAGGTCGTTTCGTGCCTTCCCTAACAGTCAGGGCACAGTAAAAGGATTTTTAAAACCTTAAAATAATTTGCCTGCATTAAATAACTTTGGATATCTTTATTGTTGCTGAAAATGGTCGGTCCTTTCACATCCTTCTAAATGGCTTCCAGAATTGGCTTCCATTGTCAGTATGTTTAGCAGTCAAACAATTCTGAAAAAAACTACTATCTTTCTTAATTCTACATTTGTGCCTTCTATTTTCATTAACTGATAGTTATATCAGTCAGTGTCTCACTGCATCACAGAATGTCTTAAAACAGATGGACTCTCTCTCACCCTTTCTACTCCAGGCATTGCTTTGTGTTCATTTCTCTCACTCATTCTCTTTTTACTTTTCCTGAGCAGAAAAGCCCAGTCTTTTCTGCCGCTTTTGGTGTGAGATTTTTCCTGTGTCTGATAATTGTCTCCATGCTTTGAGGGAGCCAAGTGCAGCAAGAGGTCCACTTGACACAAAGTGCAGCTCAAGGGAAAGACTGGACAGGAGCAGAGGGGAGCACAAGGCTTTGTTTTGCAGGAGGTTGAGTGAGAGGAAGAGGACATGAACCTACTGTCCTGCAGAAAGTAGAAAAAAGGAGCCAAGGTGAGATGGTGAACAATCTCCCAGCAGGGCTACATGTGTACATTCTAACCTCTACTGCCTTGAAATCTGCCTTGGCTGGAAACACTCCATATCATATTATGGATATGAATGCTCCATATCCATATCTTGGCTGGAAACACTGTGAAACCAGCTCAAATTTCAGGAATGCAGAACTTTTCCAGCAGTACTGACCATGGACTGAATGGAAAATATGAATATCATCTCAATAATGAGAGCCTAAAAACCAAAAGCTTGTGTTAGAGGCTGATCAGAATGAGCTAGTTCTGAATCTTATTCTTGACTGTGATAACTTTTGTGTGTTTCTTGAGCTACTTTCTGACCAGAGGAATAAATTCTTGGATTCAAATCTCTTAAACAAATCCTGTTATTGAGAGTAAAAAACCAAATCTCCAGATTTTACCAACTTCACTGTATTTCCACCAGTTCGGGTAAATTCTTCCAAGCTGCTGCCAGTACCACTGCTCAGCACCCACATATTGAAAGTAACTTCAGATAATGTCTCAAGGCTGTGCACAGAAGAGATGCCATAGCAAAATAACTTCTGGAGGCACTTTTGAATCTCTCTCTCCATTGCTTCTTAAACTGAAGAGTGAGAGTAAATTTTTGAAAGGCTCAAATATTCCCTATGGGACTGATTATTTCTTTGTCAGGCAATGTAGGAAATGTTTCCACTTTTGGTTTTATAGAGTTTTCACAAGTGTAACCAAAGGACTTTGGTAACATGAACTGAGCAAATAAATTACCAAGCACAGAAGAGAAAGAATTCCATTCCTATACGTATTTACTTATTCAAAAGTAAAATGGCACAAGCAAATGAAGATCCACAAAATATTAGTTCATTCATTCAGAGGAAGGACTGTAGAATGAGTAATGGGTGCTGGACAGCAGAAACACTGAGAATATCTATAAAATATTGTCTTTTGACTGTACAATTCTGAATTGTCATTCTTTCTAATTATTGGATTTAATGCATATGAGTTTATTCCAATACAACATAGGGAAAGATAGAAAAGTCCTTCAATTAATGCATATTAACATGTTTACAGTTTATATGTTTACATTCAGGCTTTTGCATTAAGTTATGTTAAAAAGTCCAGCTTAAATGCCTTAGTTGGTGGGATGTTACTGAGACATAGAGTTTAGCAGGATCCTGAAAGGTTATTAACACTGGTATAGATAAAATCTATAAGGTCTTATATTATGGCGAGACAGCTGGGTTCTAAAGAGTGTCAAATCTAAGGATTTCAAAAGTTTTTGAAAAAGACAACTTTGCTTCTAAAACAAAATTACAAGTTAAATAAAAATTTAGCTTGTTTTTTATTCTGTTGCACAAAGGTTTCAATTTGATAACACTGAAAATTGCCTTTATTGATCTCTTATTTTCTGATTTACTTCTATACTACTGATTTTAGATGTGAGTTGGAACTTCTTTGTAATTGTTTGTAATTGTTAATTATTTGTAATTATTAATTGTAATAAGTAGTGTGTTTGTAGTTGATCATTTACTGATACAGAATTGTAAATCATGCTCAGTTTTATTATTGTTTTAATAACTGATAAGACTTGTTTTGCCATTTCTTACTGATAGGCTTAATCAGTTACCTGCACTTTAGTCAGCACTTTGGTGTAAAGCTCTTAAAACAAAGGTGTGGAGAAAAAAACACTGAAATAATGTAAAATGTAATGTGGTAAAGGACTACCACCAACAGTAGATGTTTGTAGGTATTAGAGAGTAAGAAAAGTGGCAACTTCTGTGTGTACGAAGGAAAAATATACCAAAACACTGCACACACGAAATGTGTATTTACATGCGGCATTGAAAAACTATCTACAAGGTTTTGATACCAGGAAAGATGTGTGACGTCCATTTGTGCAATTACTGGGGATTGGTTTGTTTGTTTCAGTACTTGGCCTTCCTTGTTCAGCCCACAGGCTACCCAGAACTGGCCAGATTCACTACTCTTTGAGGTTTTGTGTTTTCTTTCTAAGTGTACAAGACGAGACCTTCATTATGCACTCTTTTCAAACCCTCTCCTAAAACACAAAGCAATGTTTGTTTTTTATTAATTTAATTAATTTATTAGTTACCCTAGTGTCTTGTTTCAATGCACTAGCTCTTCCATCTGTTAGTGTTCACAATAGTTTTAAATCTGTTTTTACAAGACCTCTCTGAGCTGACAGACAGTGGGGGCTTATGTCCACTTTACAGATGATCAGCTGACTCACTGAGAGTTGAAAGTTTCCACCCATTTTTGATGCCTGTAAGGCTTTATTTAACATTATAGCTAGAATTTTAGTTAACACTATACTTAAAGTTCAGCTTTAAGCTTTTAAGCTTTTAAAGCTTCTTTTTTTTAAGTTTTTAATCTTTTAACCAACTTTATTTTACTGCCATGTACTCTTTGTTTCTGCAGGTTAGATTTCAAAATGGCAGACAAGAAACAGGAAAATCACAACTAGTGTGAAAAACTGAAAACACTAGGCAAAAAATAAATTTGTTTAAAATAATTTTCCACTCTCACTCTGAACCAAATGAAAACCTTTCCACCCAGATATCTGAGCACAAACTCATATAACAGGTCATGCTGGACAACTTGAATAATACAGAGAGTTCCCTGCCCTTGCCATAACACACATTCATTAATATCAGCATTCATGACAGGTTTCTGCAGTCAGGGGATGTTGCTGCAGTGTCAGGGATTTTGTTAGGTGGAAAGTACTGGATACAAAAGGTTAATTCTAGTAATTAGTTGATGATAGATTAGGACCATGAAAAGCTGCAGAGAACATCAATATGAACATTGAGGAATGTCCCCAGGGCCATTTAATCTAATTCAGGAGTCAGAGTAATAGCTGAAGTAAAGGAAAGCCTGGCACCAAAAGTCAACGAAGTAGAGACAGCAGAGCCAAAGTCTGATGAGCTGTTTTAGTCCAGAGATTTAGAGTGACTGGACCAAAAACAGCAACAGATAATGGACTAGTGGATTGAAAAATATTAAACCAAAATATACTACAGGACAAATCTATGAGGAAGTGCCACTAGATTTTGATGAAAAGCTTTTGCATAATTAGGTTATGTAGCACACTGTATAGATTGCCTCTGGAGCACCATCCTGCCTGCCTTCCATCTGTCTTCTGTTCAATACTGATGAAGTCAAGTTGGATTTTGATTTCATCAATCTAATCTGTACTGTGCCTTAGTTTTGGCTTTCCTGCCATTGATCTTAATGCCTTTGTATCACATAGAACATCTTTTTTCAAGCTGAAGCCCAGTGGTATAACAGTGAATGTGCCACTGCAGAGACTTGTATAACTGGTAGAACCTCAAATATGTCAGTTCAGGAACAAAAATAGCTTCAGTTCAGCTATTATTGGGGGAGATGGCTCTACTTTAATGAATTCATATTAATTTAAATATTTTAAAGTACCATTTCAAATAATCTGCTGTAAGAAGAGGGAAATGAAACATTTTTGTTTGCCAAATTATTCCATTGACTTTTACATAAACGACATTTTTGTTCAGAAATGGTTATTTTTCTGCCTATTTCAAGATATTGATTTTTTTTTAAATATTGACTGTTGTATAGGTTTCAGATGTAAGGCTATAGTTTTTAACAAGCATTTTTTTTTCTGTTCTTTCCTGCCTCTGTTTTACTTTAATGACCTTTCCTCGGCCCTATTAATTCCCAAGTCTTCTTGTATCTTCTCTGTACTTGGGGCTCTTTGGGCACAGAAATTATGCAGGAATACAAATAACTTTGAGGACAATATTTTGTGTTCTTCAAGTGTGCTGCATTAGAATTTGCTCCCTTAGAAACTGATAAAAATGTCTAACGTTGGTGAGAGCAATGTGCACACTGGGGGCAACAACCAAGAGCTGTCAATATGCCAGTCAGAATTCCTCATCTTCCTTTTTGGTTGTGGGCAGATGGGGGTCAGCCTAAGGTCCCATGCAAGTAGCAACAGGACAAGAGGACATGGCCTCAGGATGCACCAGGGAAGGTTGAGGTTGGATATCATGAGGAATTTCTTCACAGAAAGTTGATAAACGTGGGAATGGACTGCCCAGGGAGGCGGTGGAGTCGCCATCCCTGGAGGTGTTCAAGAAATGACCGGCCGTGGCACTCGGTGCCGTGGTCTGTTTGACAAGGGGCGGTCGTCAGAGGCTGGATTCGGTGATCCCGGAGGTGTTTTCCAACCTGAATGACTCTGCGAAACATCCTTTTAAGGATGCCGAAGCGGGGTGCCGAGGAGTGCGATGTCGCTGCGTTGTTCCCCAAGGGATAAGCGGCCAGCTAACACACGGGGGCGAGGGGACGCGCGGGAACTGAGTGCCGCCTCTCCCGCCCCGGCCCCGTCGGACCCGAACCGCCTGGCCGGGCCCCGCCGCATTCCCGCGTGGTTCTTCGGGCGCTGCTTCCAGCTCCGAGCAGCGCACAGAGCGCGCCAGCGCCGCACATCGTTCCCGGCACTCCACGGCGGCTTCTCCGCTTGTCCCCTGCGGGTCGTGCCCGGCACCCGCCTCCATCCACACCGTCCCCCGGCACACCATGCCCCGCACCCTGTCCCCGCCTCGCCTCCGCACGCCGGCACCGCGCCGCCCCACGGCGCGACGCCTCCCGGCACGCCGGCCCCGGCACACGCCACCCTCCGCACGCCATCCCGGCACTCCATCCCCACCCACGCCATCCTCCGCACGCCATCGCGGCACTCCATCCCCACCCACGCCATCCTCCGGCACGCCATCGCGGCACTCCATCCCCACCCACGCCATCCTCCGGCACGCCTCCCGGCCATCCCCCGCACGCCGCCCCGCCGCTCCGCACCGAGACTCCCATTGCGTCCCTCCGCCGCCGGGGAGCGCTGCTCGCTCGCCCGGGAGGCTCCGGGAGCGCCGGGGCGCGGTGGGCGGCAGCGCCCGAGGCTCCGCGGCTCCCCGTTAGCCGCTGGTGCGGCCGCTGATGGCAGGAGCAGCACCGCTGCCGTCCCAGGCTGCGCGGACACGCTCGCACACGTTCCGCGGGTATTGCCCGTCCTGCTGGCTGCGCCGGTGCACTCTAATTACGCTCGATCTAACTTGAATTTCGCTCTGAGGCTTTGGTGCTTTTGGTTGAAAGCTGGAAAGGCATTTGCCTACAGAACGTTTTGGCTTTTCTTGAGGCCACTAACTGCTCCAATCACACCTCTGCCTACAGACTTGCTTCTGCTTTTCCCAGAGAGACAGACCTTAACCCAGCTGGTTCCTGGAGTAAAGAGCATGTACTGTGAGGACAGATATTGGTGATGAGATTGTAGCCGCCTTGCTTTCAAGAGAGCAGGCAGCCTGCCCACCTTGGGAACAGCATCCGTTGCATCCTTGGGCAGCGTCTCGGAGTTCATATCTCCAAAATGCTGCTTCTATTTAAATTAAAAGTGACTCTGTCTTCAGTGGATAATTTCAGCTTGGGATCTGCAGCATTCAAACTAGATCTTTGAGCCAGACAAGTGCAAGCTCCTCACGTAGGCAAGATCACAAAAACTTACCTGTATGCAACTGACTTTGTTAATCACAGCCAAATGGTTTGTGCCTTTGGTGTAACTCATCCCTTGCAGCTTTTGGCTTGATTGTCTAAGTAAATCAAGATTAAGTGATAGGTCTGTGTGCTTATATGTGTGTATATATATAAACATCTGTCTGTCTCTTCCACCCTCTGTCCAATTCTGACCAATTCAGGTAATTGGTCAGAGAAGTCATTTATTAACATTAAAATGTTAATCATTTTAGGCATGTTTTGTGGAGATAGATAGAAAGAGGCTGCACTAGTCTACAGCTCAGGAAAAGCCTGCAGCTGGCATCCCTGTTACTGCTTTATTACACAGCAGAAAACCCACACCATGCAACATTAATCCATAGAAAACCAGGCTGCATTGGTCCTGCTGCTCTCAACATTATTATTTAGGTTTTTTTCCTACTTCTCACCTATGAGAGAGCTTAGAAACTCAGAACTCAAATACTTGAGAGAACAAACACATCAGAAGCAAGAGCACTATAACTCTTCTGGTTACCTGCAGATCAGGAGGTGGTATCTGCCTCCAGATGCAATCTGAACTCATCAAGGCAGGGGAGAGGTTAGCTCAGAAACACAGCAGGAACTAAGAGGAAAATATATCATATCTTGCCTGAGACAGCTATGTCTGAGCTTGGGAAAATGATAGAGCTTAGAGAGCTCATCATTGAAAAAGTCCCTCACTGAGACATATCCTATAGTAAAAATGCTTAGTTCTCCCTGTGGCTGTAAAGGAAAGCCAGATGAACTCTGGTTACACATTTCTATGTGGAGGCATTATGTACAACTGCAGGAATCTTCCTTGTTGCATCCTAAGTGATAACAATTTGGAAGATTTAGAAAATTAAGCATATAAGATTACAGATATTAAAGATTAAATAATTTACTATTAAATAAAATTGATTGTAAAGAATGTATTAAAATACAAAATAAAAAAATAAAAGCTCTCAACACAACCAAATTTTTTTTTCAAGACTAGCTGAATTTAGGCAAGACTGAGCTAGGCATAAGGATAACTTTGTCAAGAGTTCTTAAATGAGCTGGAATTTCTTTTTTAAACACAACTTAGGTCTTTCTGAGGCCATGGTTAAATTTATGTCAGCAATGCTTATCCTTTGAGAATGTGGGCTCTCACATCATGTGGATTCTCAAGAGAAAGGAATCAGCTCTACGCTGCTGCAGGGCAGAGGGAAAATCCCTTTCTCTAGGCCTCAGGGAGAAGACAGATCCCATTCTCCAGGTTGAGGAATGGTCTGTCATGTGTGGGTTATCCGTGCTGGGAAGGGGCACACCAAGTTTCTTGAGGCTCTTCAGGCATTGTGGACTTACTCCTAACGATTTTTTTTATTAAGATTCCTACTGTGCTATTAGTAGGGTTTGCAAGGTAGAACTTCCCAGTAGCCTCATAATTTCAGGCTTTGCTGCAGAAGAATACCCATACCTAGGGAGCAGCAGCTGCCAGCAGCAATGACAGCTACAGAGCCTGCCTTACACCAGCTGTGATTTGATGTGCCCATTATCACTGCTGTCTGCTGCTGCAGAACAGCCTTTGGTTTCCAGTCAGATTCCATGCAGAGACAAGGTTTATGCAGCCTCACTGTCATCACCACCCTTTCAAACCCTTTAAGCCCTAACAGAGAAATGTCAGAGACAGATTTACATCCTAAAAATCTTGTGTCCCACAGGTTTCCTGGAAACTGGTGAGCAGATACTGCTTTATTGCTCAGTGATGCAAAGCTGTTCCTCTTTCTGGTAGACGTGCCATGCTGCTGAGTGAGTAGCATGCCTAGAGTTTGAATTAGACACAGTATATAAAATATCTTGCCTAGCTTTCATGTAAAACACTCAGAATAGGAACATTACAAGAGAGATACAGAAGGTATGAAAGCTGAGATGACTGTAGCAGGAGGCCTCAGGCAACACAGGAGGGAGCTACGTGTCTTAGTTGACTTAGGAGAACACAGGAGAAAATGGAGCATAGAGATGGTTAGCAGGGGGAAAAAAAAAAGAGAACCTGGGAACACTGCAGCATTTGCTTTATGGGATAAGANCTACTCACAGAAGTATCTTGTGCAGATCCCCCCTGTCGAGGATCAGTGAGACACTTACAAAAAATGTGAATCAAGCTGATCAAGCCCCAAAGAACAGACAGTTAACTCCTGTAAAGAAAAGCAATCGAGTTCATCTCAGGAAACTGGAGTGTAGTGGGTGATAGGAATAGACAATGCTCACTTGCTTAAATCATCTTAATAGATGGTTGCTATGGATATTACTCAGGTGATCTACTTCCTTTTCCTTTTCTGCTCACATTGCCAGCTTTACTGTTACAGTCACTGCAGAAAGAAATGCTGTTCTGCTTGAAGAACATCAGAATACAAGGACAACATCAGAGTACAATGATTCCAGTGTCCCACAGAAGCCTTCTGGTAGGAATCCTTTTTTGGCTTCCACATCATCAGATAGCTCAGTTCCCCTTTGCTCTGGCCACCAAATGCTGGCAAAGGGGAGCACAGGAGGAGAAGCAGTATCACTTGGTTTGGCAGTATCACTTCTGTTGGTAATGTGCCAGTAAATCCCACATAGTTCAGGAGTTCATGTGAGGGTAATAGGGCAGGCTGGTACCTGAAGGCTTCCCATTGCATGCTAGTCACTGTGGCTTCTCTTGTGTAAGTGGTAGCAGTGAGAGCACAAGCAACTTTTTTTGCCCATCTTGAACACAGCTGCTGATAAAGGGGCTCACCTGAGTGAGGTTGTGGGGAAGGTAGAAGAGGGCTTTGCATAATGGTTTTATGTGTTCATACAGTGCTCTGAAGTCCTCAGGGATAAAGAACCGCACTCCTAAACCTGAATCACCATAGTGCAGAAAGATGTATTTCTTATATGCAACTATTAAGAAATACAAATTTCTTATGAAATACAAATATATTTTCTGCCTAATGAGTGGGCAGAGATAATATAATTACAGAATATGTTGACCTGGAAGGGACCCACAAGGATCATCAGTGCAGCTCCTCGCTCTGCACAGGACAGCCCCAAGAATCACACCACTTACCTGAGAGCATTGTCCAAACATTTGTTTGATGTGGCTATGATTTTTTTTTTTTTTTACTATTAATATCATGGTGTTTTTTTACTATTAATGTAATGATTGAATGTTATGATTAAAGGAAGCCGTTTATTAAAGGCAAAGGTGGTTTGGGGTTTAGGCTCATAATAGTTTGTGATTAGTACTTTTTTCCCAGGGCTGCTTTGGTGAAAGCAAGCCAAAGGCACTGTGGCAAACCTAAGGATACGTCAGTCACTGCTCTGTTGAATCCCGGGTTCTCCCGGCATTTCAAGTCAAACTTCGGGAGAGAATTAGGAATCCCAGCCCTGCTGAAATGGTTGATGCAACTCCAGGCAGCAGTGTGGCAATGTAGGATGTAGCTGGGAAAGGCACCGGTGGAGGTCAGTGTCTCCCAGGGACAGGCGCTGCCGTCCCCGCGGCGCAGGGCGCCCATCGCTGTCCTCCGCCGCTCCCTGAAAGACGCGACTGCGACTCCGCCCGCCCGCTTCCAACCCCCGCTTCACTTCGCTTCGTTTCTCCCCATCGTTTCAGGGATGTGAGCACGAGCTGTTCAGCCTTGATATTCAGCCTTGTCACGACAGAAGTGCTGCTGGACCTGACGAAGAACGAAACCTTCCAGGACCTTTTGGATGGAATGCAGGTTTCAGGTGTCTCCAGAGTCAGGCAGCACATGAATGTGGCTGTTTCAGGTTAGCCATATGCCTCTCATCCTGTGTGAATGCAATGAAGACAAGCCCCTTTGCATGGTATTCTTTAGGCAAAGACTGTATGTTTTAAGATCCCGCCAAAAGCCAGAGCAATTTTACAAAGGATATAAGCGAGGTCATGTTGTAACACTGAAACCGGGCCAGAAACAGATCTTTAAATAGGAGGGAAAGTCACGTGGTTAAAACCTAATTGTTGTTTGATCTAGTTTGCTAAATGCCTGTCTGCATTTGCATGTGCTTGTGCCAGGAGAGCTGGACTTTGTTTCACATGGACTTTGAGGGAAAGGGAGAAAAGTTCCCTGCTTTTGTACACACTGTAAGCAAGTGCAAACTGTCCCTTCAAAGGTACACAGCAGGGTACTAAAATATGAAAAGGTAATTGCCAGCAGAGTCGGGCTGCCTGGCTGGGGACAGCTGCATTGTAGACACACAAACAAGTACACGGAGAGCCCAGAGGAGAAGGAAATGGATGACAGCAGCTGGATGAAACGTGGCCAAGAAGAGAAAGGCTGGAAGATTCAGGCTGTTTAGCCCAGAGAGGAGGTGTATGAGGAGAAACACTGCTGCAAAGGAGAAAATGAATCTTTTCTTCTGCATGGACTCAGTAACAAACTTGAACTGCAAGTAAAAGTTGAAAACTAGAAAAAGTTTTCCATGGAAAGCAAGGAGATATGTTGGGAGGTACGGAAGGGTTATAAAAAAATCCAATGTTCAACCTGGAAAAAACAGGTTAGACAAGAGGCTGTGACATAGTTGATCCTGCTTTGGCCAGCAGGACGTCAACAGACCCTCTCAGAATCCTTCCTGGCCTGCCTGTTTTAAAATCTTTCCTGGCCATTGATAAGCCATAAATCCTGAGTTTCATACCTCAGGATCTATTGACAGCTCAGGATCTAAAATAAAAAATATTTCAAATCAATGAAGCTTTATGTTTTCTTTCCTTTCTTGTTTAGATGGGGTCTCTTCAAAGGTTTAAGCTTTCTTAAGTATCCAGGCAATTTGTCTCCTAGACAAGTTAGCAGAATTCTTCATCCATCTGGGTGTTAGTGGGAATTCCTCATTATGTGTAGTTGACATGTACATTTACACATTTATTTTGAAAGATTTTCTGAAAGGTAAGGACAAACCCCAAATCTTCCTTTCTGTCCCCACAACTTACACACACACATATTCCAAAGAAGACAGAGAGATTGGGACGTAATATTACAAAATAAAGCCTGTCATTCCTTTTTCTTCTATAACGGATGCCCACTGCTGTAAATCATTTTCCTTAGCATCCTCTTGAGCAGGGTTGATGGGAAAGCTGTAGAGCACAGATGAATTGCATGCAACTGAGTTGAAATCCAGCACAACTGCAGCATGAGAAGTTTGGGGTCACAGATGCTCATTTTTTGGCCATTTTTCTTGTCTTGTTCTGTATGGAAGTTGATTAGGCAGGGATTAGGTAGAATAATCCTTATCTGTATGCTTCAAAACTTTGTCACAGACACAAGATCCTGGCACTGCTGTAATGAAAAGAGAGGCTCTTCTACTTCTCAGTTCCTGCACTTACTTGCAGGCAAGAAATAAGGCAGCTTCCTCAGGTGACCAAGATTTAATTTTGCAACTTTCTGTTGCAAAATTCTGACACTTAATTTACTACTCTAGAAATTCACACTACTACGAGATTCATGAAGAGTGTTCTTCATATCCTCTTCACAGACAAGTCAGAACCCTTAAATGAAAAAAAACAAAACAAAAACAAACAAACAAAAAAAAAAACCCACAACAACAACGCATTTTTCCATAATTTTGGAAAAAAAACAGTGATACTGGGTGTTTAATTGAAATCTACCAGGCCAGCTGACACTCATCCCAGCACAGACACAGTAAACTGCCAGGCACAGGTATGGGAAATAGATTAGGAGAACCCTAGAGGGGAATGGAGGCAGAATCACTTGTAGGTAAAAGTCAGAGTTGTCTTTGACTCTCCTGAAACTGGTGATATGAGAATTCGTACAACCCTCCCTCTCTAATCAAGGAATGTGTAATAAGTAAATTTTTAATGAATGGGATTAACTGTTCTGGCCTTCTTGCAAAGTGCTGTGAGTGCCATTACTGCAAAATCTTAGATATAAAAATATGAGAAATAGCTACATTTTATTGCAAAAAAAGTCTGTTCTCTTAGTATCATGTAAGGCAAAATGACAAACAGGCAGAAGGGTTTCTGATTTGTGTCTGTGCTTTTGATTAGAGGTTACTAAGCAACACTAGGCCTGATCTTAGCCCTGCATTCCTCCTTGGAATGCAGTGTCTGTTAACACTCAGGTCAAAACTGGTCTTATGTATACATTCTTCTGACATCAAAGGCATGCATTGGTGCAAATGAAACAGTGATTCCCTGATTTTCAGGGAAAGGTTAATCCAAACACACACTTTACTGAGCATGGTTTGGTGGGTCAGCTATCACCCTGCCCAGTACTGGGATGCATTTAGTTTCAACAGCTTTATTTCCCTCCTTTTGTTCTTCTCGCCTGCCTGCTCCCTCCCATCCCGTGCCCACGGCCTCTGTGCTCCTGTTTGGGATGTTCACTCCTGTTCATTCCTCAGTGACAAGGCCTACCAGGATATGTCCTCATAGAAACACTAATGGAAGAATTACTTGGATGAATTACGCTGAAATAATGTGAGACTTTCTCAGGTGTTTTCCCTGAACACTTTTCCCAGGCAGTATTCCATGAATGATGCTGCTCTCAGCCATGGCTCACTAACCTGCCCCAAGGCCTAGGCAAAAGAAAAACCCAATCAGCAGAACAAGGTGCCCCTTTGGGATTTGGAAGAACACAAAACAACTTCAGTGCAGTCAGTCTTCTAGAGTTGTTTAGAGGGAAACTTATTCCCACAGTTCATTGGGATCACAGTGTAATTCACCTTAATGGAGTGAAGTAGCCGTGGGATATATCCCCGGAAATCCCAGCAAGTGCTGACACGGTAACTCCTATAGTGCTTTTGGGGTGGCTGCCCTCACCAATTACATAAATTAACTCAGCAAATACTGCTCATACATAGACGAAATCCTTCCCGACATGACTCTTATGGCCATTAAGATCATTCTTCAGGACCCCCCTTTCCTAATATACCTCTGTAAAACGAATTGCTGAGAAGAGGAGAAGAGGGTATACTTTATCTGTTTGTGATAACTTTCCAAAAAAATGCCAGTGTGTTCAATACGACCAAGGTGGCTGTTGGTGACTTCTGTTTTCCATGCTGTGTGTGCTGGTAGTGACCTGTATAAAACACTCTGAATTCAAAACAATGTATAACCATTCCACAAAGTTCTATTGCCATTGGTATAACAGCTCTTTTCAATTCAACAAAGAGAAAGCCCATGGGCTAGAAAAGTGCCCCTTCACTGCTAATAAATTTGGATTAAATGCATACAATTTAATTAAGTCAATTTCCTAAAGCTGTGTTCTGGTTTTGCTTGTGCAGCTTGCATGCCAGAGAGACACACTGGCAGGCTCCCAAATAATAAGCAAATACAGAATACTCCAAGGCTGGGCTTGTGCCACCACTTGAGCAGGGACAGCCAAATCTGCGATAGAAATATCTTCAAACTGCTGGAGGAGGAAAGCAGTGCCAAGGCAAAACCCTTTAAATAAAATCTCAGGCCCACAGGTCCCACTGCAGAGCCATGGGTTGAGACGTGGGAGAGATGAAAAGAGTATTCAGCTATCTGGGCAGAGAAAAATAACAGGACCTTTCAACAAATCTGTTATGTTCTTACATAAAGGAAAAAAGTTTGTTTTCTTCTAATATTGTTCTCAGGACAGGTATATTAGTCAATATGTTTTTCAATGTATCTATCAATTTGCTTTTATTAATTTTCTTGCAATTCAACTTGAAGAATACATCCAACTTGGAAAAATTAGGAATAGAAAAATCAGAGCTTTGATAACTTATATTTTATAAAGTTAGAAAAAGCAACAATCAGGAATTTAAAGGGTAATTTTGAATAACCTTAACTAAACTTAACCATGACTGCTTTTGCCTATAATAGCATTCTCCTCCACTAGCTTTTTACTAAACTGGTTTTCATTTACAAATTTAAACCCTGGAATAGTTACCAAGGGAAAGCTTTTAGACTGACTGCACTTTCAAGTGCAAGTACAATGAGGTAGTATTTAGTCTTTGCTCTGAAAATAGCTATTCTGGTATAAACACTTTTTATACTAATTGTGAATTCAGATTGGCAATAAGTGCTGGTTTAATTATGCTATAATTAAATGTGGTAAATATATATTATAGTAAATACACTATAACTAGGACGATATCACTCTTTTAATTATATTGATATTTGCATTTTTCTAGCACAAAAAGAGGAGCATACACACATTCCATTGTCAAATAAATGACTCTGGTCTGATTGCAGCAAATGCAAGCTACTGTTTTGTGTTTAAAGCTACACCAAGTCATATCACTTCAGCTTTACCATGGATTAAAAGCATTCATGTGGGTTGTTTTCATGGTTCACTTGGTCCATAGTAACTTGCTAAGCCATGATGATTCAGTTATGAATTTGAGCTTGAAGGGAAATATTTCGGAGTACTCTAATAATGATGCTGCAGCTGTGAGAATACAAGGATAGGTTTTACATTAACACAAACCCTAACAAAATAGCACCATCATCTATACTAGGCCTGCAAGAGAATTAAACAATGAGTTTTAAATACTGCTTAAATAAATGAGGACTGTAAAGGGAATCAGTGCTGGTTAGGATACAGCTGATGATCAGTCTGGAATGCAGCACTGTTCCTTAGTGCTCACTTGAATGTTCCACTTTAATCCCAGGAAATATGAGTTTTGGTTGAGGGAAGTGCCCTCATTCAGAAATGCACTTCAGCATGTACTTGAATTTTACTAAAAGCACTGGGACTTAAGTTTGAGCTTAGAGCTAAACATAGGCCTACATGTTTTCCTGCATGGGGGACACTGATTTAAAGGCTTCAAACCAAAGTTAACGTCTTTTGAAAGCCAGCAAGGCAGTCTTGAAGAAGGAAATAAAACTAAAACTTCAAAACCAAGGATGTATTTGGGTCATTATGTTTCAAGTTGAAAACTGTGGATCTCAAAGTGGAGAATCACAGCAA
>WAAG01008178.1:1972-15984 GCA_013390105.1 Tichodroma muraria | reverse complement strand
TAAAGGTCTCTTCCAACCTGAGTTCTGCTCTGTTCTTTGTACTCACACCACCGTTTCCACAAGGTCATTTCCTCTTGAGTGGTCACCAGTGACACCAGGACAAGAGGACGCAGCCTTTAGCTGTGCCAGGGGAAGGTTAGGCTGGACATCAGGAAAAAATTCTTCACAGGAAGAGCGATTGGGCACTGGAATGTGCTGCCAGGGAGGTGGGCACCGGCCCTGGAGGTGGTTCAAACAAGGCTGGACGTGGCACTTGGTGCCGTGGTTTGGTTCATCAGGAGGTGTTGGGTCGTGGGTTGGACTTGACGTCCTCAAAGATCTTTTCCAACCTGGTTAATTCTGTAATTCTGTGATTCTTTGCTGGAGTTTATCACTGCTGAATAATCAGTTTATTGATTTGGAATCAGTCTCTTTATAATAGCAATGCCAAACTCCAGTGTGTTGGACACGAGGCTCTTCCACTGAGATCCCAGCTTCCCAGGCTGGTGGTTCTCAGCTCCTCATCATTTCCTGGGCTACTAAAAACTCTGCACAGCCCTTCATGGAAATTTTCCTCCCTGAAAACTGGGGGTTTCCTCCTTGAAAATAGGGATTTCCTCCGTGAAAATGGGGTTTTTCCTCCCTGAAAATGGAGTTTTTCTTCCCAAAACCCTTCTGTACACCCCCAGTTTTGACTCGGTGCTGAACTCTAAAGTAGCTGCCATAATTTCAATAACTCATTTCCACAACATCCCCATAACTCACACAAAGAGGGGAGGCAATCCTTCCCAGCCTCTCGGAACTGAGGAGCACGGGGCAGCACAGAGAATTTCCAATCACAGCGATCAAATATCGGCCAGTTAGGATAAACCACTGCTGTTTGCACTTGCAGGTTTCCTGTTTCAAGCTGAATGGTTGTGCCAGTCCTCTGCACTGCCTGGGCCTGCAGTGCTATGGGGTGCTCTTACAGGTACAGTATCCCCATGGACACAAGGCAAGCAGCATAAATGAAAAAGAAAATTGAGGCGTTTTCTAAATTAATCCGTGTTTTGCGAGATTTTTGAAAGTACAGACTGGGGTTTTTTTGGAGTGGGGCTCATTCATGCAGTTCTCTGAGTTTTCTTTCTGGTGCTGAAAGTTCCTTTTTGACTGATTTGACTGCTGAGAATTGCTTGGCCTGGGTTTTGATTAGGAATTTATTACCTAAGAAGACAGGGGAGAAAGGGAGCATTTTATCACACAGCTCCAAATTCACAGGTCAAGAGCAGAGATGCTTTAGCTTCCAGGGAAATGGCTCCACGTGTCAGAGGCCAGAACAGCTTCTGCTTGTGGTAGCTTAAAATTAATGTAGAACAAATACAGAAGTTAAAATCCTCTCTTAGAAGAGCAGGTGATTACTTGTAGGAAATTTTGCAGGACATTTTCCTACATTTTGTAGGAAATAACAGTCACAAATCAGATTTTGGGACACTCTCAGCAGCTTTTTGGTTCTGGGTGGCATCAGGCTGATGAATTCCTGCTTTCTAATGCTTCAGATCATGTAAGGAAGTTTATTCTCTGGCCAATTTCAGTATCAAGGCCTTAAGCACCACCTGAGGCAGGCCATGCCCTCCGCTCAGGTACCACCCTTCCCTCCCTCCCCTGAGAACCCGCAGGATGAATTGTGTGTGCGTGCTGTGAGCACCGGCTTTGGGAACGGAATCTCGGCTCCAGCTCCTCCTTTTCACTCCATTTCCCCTCCCCTTCAGATCCTGACCGCGGGCTGGGATGAGCTCGAGTGCCACCGGGTGTTCAACTTCCTCTGGGAGCTCAGCAACTTAGCCCGGAAGGTGCAGACGGTTGTCAGCAGCAAGCCAGGTAACTCAGAGCATCCCAAAAACCCCGAAAGCGCCAGCGCTCCCAAAAACTCCAGAAGTGCCAGCACTCCCAAAAACTCCAAAAGTGACCACTCCCAAACCCAGAAGTGCCAGTACTCCCCAAACCCAAAAGTGCCAGCACTCCCAAAAACTCCAAAAGTGCCAGCACTCCCAAACCCAGAAGCGCCAGCCCGGGGAGGGCAGGAAATGGCTCCTGATTGCTGCACGGGCGATGCGGGTGGGGCTGAGCGTGGCTCGGCTCCTGACCCTGCCGGGCGCTCTCGGGGCCTTGCCCTGGATGGGCGCGGCTGTTTGCTCCTCCCAAGGGCCCAGAGAAGAGCTTTTGTCTCCGAAGGGATTTGTCTTGAGAGGCCTTTAGGGATTTGAAATCATCCCGTTATCGATCCACAGCGACGCTCGTGTCTCTTCTTCGACGGTAACTGTGGATTTGAACCTTTCCTACCCTACAATGAAGTCAATGGGAAAGGAATTAGGAATAAAAATTAGAAATAAAAAATGAAGGGGTAAAAAGCGAGGTTTGACGTTTCTGAACCCCAACGGCGATGGGACAAACGCCTCTCAAGAAATTCTCCCATTTCCCGACACAGAACAGGGAATTTCTGAGGAGCACTCCATCCACATCAGCCTTCCTCCCGCCGCCCAAACCCAGAACCCGACCCCCAGCCGAGAGCCCTCCTGGAGGCTCCCTGAGGGTGCACCCACAGATCCCACGCCCTGAATTAGGGCAAAGCATCAAAATCCAGGAAGCAGGAGATGAAAACTGAACCGAACGCGTTCCGAAAACGCCCCTTTCCCCTCCCGCGAGCCGGCGGTGCTGTGCAGGGAGCTCAGGCGGCGCCTGAGCCCAGCCCGTTTCCCCAGGCAGTGCCCGGCGGCTGGAGCTGCGGATCCGCCTGTACTGCCGCGGGGTGCTGCTGTCCGGGAGCCGCCGCGGCGACTCCGCCTTCTGGCTCACTCGCATCCTCAAGCCCTGGCCCATGGTGAACCAGGCCCGCCTGCTCTACATCATCTTCGGGCCCGTGTCCTCCCGCGACGGTGAGTGCCCCGCCCCGGGGGGCAAAGGGTGGGCCCCGGGGAGGAGATCTGCTGGCAGCGAACCTCCAAAAATGTGATTGCGTTGGAATCGTGGAGTCACGGGAATGGGGTGGGTTGGAAGGGGCGTTAAAGCTCAGCCAGTGCCGCCTCTGCCACGGGCAGGGACACCTCCCACTGTCCCAGGGTGCTCCAAACCCCCTCCAACCTGGCCTGGGACACTTCCAGGGGCAGCCATAGCTTCTCTGGGAATTCCATCCCAGCCCTTCCCCACAGGGGTCCTCCCTATGAGGAAGGAAGGGAAGGAAGAGAAGGAATTCCTTCCTAAAACCCAATCTAAACCTGCCCTCTGTCCATCTGAAGCCATTGGAGCCATTGCATTGCCTGGGAAAAAATTGTTCTGCACAACCAGACGTCACTAACGTACAGAAAATATATAAATTACACACACACACACACACGTATAAATTATAATTCAATGAAGAAATTAAATGACGCCTCTGTTCCTCTATTCTCCCCTGCTTGGGGTAGACTTAAATCCATCTCAAAGAAGCACCCATTCCCTGAAGGAAAACACATTTTCTCACTTAATTGTTAAACCTGGGTTTCTTTAAGAGTGACTCACTGTCTCTGCTTAAATGACAGATGGAAAATAATCACAAAGCCTCGGTGGTGTCACCTGAATTCCTCTCCTCTGCCTCTGCTGTGAGGCTCAGTTCAGCAACTTCCTTGTTTAAAAAAATGTCACTTATTAGCAGTTGTGATTGATGTATCACTCAGGACACGTGGTCTGGCAGAAAATGATAGAAGGACCAACAGATGAGACCAGTCTGAAGGGTTTAGCTGATGCAATTAAGCTGCTGTATGGTACAGAAGCTAGAGAATGGACAGCAGATGATGTTATCAGTCTTGTGGATGAGCTGTCAGGTGTGTTTTTGCCTTTATCATTAATCCCTGGGATTATGGATCCTCACGTCCTCCCAGCACAGCTGTGAGCTGAAAAATTCCTCTCAGTAGCTGTGGCTTAGCTGTAAAAGTCATCACACTGGGAAGCCAGGCTGGGATGAGAGAAACCCAGCATCCCTCACACATCCAGGCTGCCTTGGGCGTGGAGAAATCTTTTAAGAATCCGTGCAGACCTTTAAAACTCAAATCCCGCCCGGAATTATTGAGGAAACATTGTCCAAACCCGGAGTTTGCTCAGGCAAAATCCTCCTGAACAATTTTACCAGCTGCACTGAGAGTTTTGGCTGAGGTTGTGCCACGGAGCTGGCGTGGAGAGCTCTGATGCTCACTGGCAGGGATCATCTGTGCAGTTTCCCTGCTGCCCAGGTGAGCAGAGGTGACTGAAATCCTCTCTCCCCCTCGCTCCCAAGTCGTTCCCCAGGAGTGGCTGATGGAGAACAACGCCCGGCTCCTCCTCCTGAGTGGGAACAGCATCTGCTTCACCTTCATGGCCAGCAAAGCTGTCAATGGCAGAGCTGTGGAGCTGGCCAGGCTCATGGTCTTCATGGTCCTGGTGAGTAGAGCTCAGCACAGCCCCCTCGCCCCAGATTTGCTGCCTCAGGCTGGAAAAGTCTCCCCGCCTGCTCCCACACACCAGGAATAAATCCAGCCAGGAGCTGGGTGCTCTTCCACCTCTCTGCTCCCTGTCCAGCACGTCCCTGAGGGGAAGCACCACCAGCAAAATTCCCTTTGTGCCAGCAAGGACAACCTCTGTGTCCTTGTCACAACTCCTGCTTTCCCAGGCCTCGGCACGACCGATCCAGAACCAAGAGCGAATGCCAAGATCTTTGATCTTGCATCATAAAAACGGAGTTTTTAATCCTCTCTTTGCCCTCCAGGTGTGTGAGAAGGACCTGTACTGCATGGACTGGGCAGTGAAGATGATGCAGAAGGTCTGCAAGGTTTTCAGCTCCCCCTGGGAGAGGAACAACTTCCTGCAGTGCCTGGAGAACTCCTTTGCTCGCATGCTCATGGACACGCTGCAGGCAGTGCTGGCCGGTAAGGCTCGGCCCCTGGGCCTGGGCCAGCTCCTGGACCAGTTCTGGAGCCAGCCATGGCATCCAGAACAGCCTGGCCTTCCCTCCCTNCTTAAAGCTCGTCCTGTTTTACCCCCTGCCGTGGGCAGGGACACCTCCCACTATCCCAGGGGCTCCAAGCCCTGCCCAACCTGGCCTTGGACACTTCCAAGGATCCAGAGGCTGCCACAGCTGTTCTGGGCAACAAAAATAACCAAGCAAGTGTCATAATTGGGAAGAAATATTTATTTTAAATTTCTTCTCTTGCTAAGGGCCTCCTGGTGCCATGGATGGTGAAACCAACAGTGGTTTAAAATCTGTCCCACCAGAAAGCTGGGCCCAAAGTCCCTTTGGGCTGAGCCTAAAGCTGCACCAGCTTCAGCTGCTGCCTGTCCTCAGCCCTACAGGAGCCTCAGGGCCAAGGGTGGAGCTCAGCTCAGCTCAGCTCAGCTCAGCTCAGCTCAGCTCAGCTCAGTTTCCTGTCCTGGCACACAGTTGTTCTGGTCTGCCCCGGGCAGGCTGGTGAAGGAGTCTGGGAGCTCCTGCTGTGCTGCCACGGGCCAGAGGCTGAGGATAAATCCCAGCACGACTCACAGGCTGCTGCTCCCTCTGCTGAGAGCTGTGCCCGAGGGACGTTCAGCCCCTGAGCCTCACTGGGTGAGCTCTTCAGCTTCACTGCTCCTCTCCCGTGGTTTCTGTGCCCTGCCAGGGGAGCGGGATGAGGAGGACAGCAGCTTCCTGAACCTCTTCCACCTGATGAATGCACAGGCCAACTTCCACAAGGAAATCCTCTACATGGCCATGGGCAGCAGCAGCAGCAGCACCTGAGTTCCACGGACCCCTCCTCCGTCCCTGCTGGATTTCTCCTTCTTTCCCTTTCGACATTTGCTAAGAAGTCTCTGATTATTTCTTGAATTCCCGTCCCAGTGAGAGCTGGAGTGGCAGGAGCTGGGCCCATCCGTGTCAGGCCTGCTGAGAGAGCTCGTGGAGGGCCTGGGGACTGGAATTCCATCCCGTGGGCTCTGCTCCTCCAGGGAGGAGGGCTGGGGCCTCTCCCCTGGGAACACAAACTGCCTTCTTTTCCCACCGTGTTTGCACACAAAATAAAAATGACGTGGTTTCCATAGCTGATGTGCAGACACCAACTGGAGCTCGTGTTATCTTAGCCCAGAACCCAAAACATTCTCAGCTCTTAAATTTGTTTTCTCTTGGGAATGGGAGGAGAAGGGGAGCGATGGGATTTGAGGAGCTGCATTTTTCCAGCTTGCCAAGGCCTCTAACTCAGGCTCTTTGACAGAAATGCTCCAGTTTGTACACTCAGCTTTAGGGAAAAGTGATTCCTGAAAGCAATTCCAGTGCTTTGATCAAGCAAGGCATTTTTCCCTCTCAATCTCCAGGTTTTTATGAAGCAAAAGAAACTTCAAATCTCTCCCCCTGCCCCAGGTAGCAAGCGTTGAAGTGTTTCAGGATTTAGCCAAGTTGAAGACACCCATTAAACACATTAAATCAGAGCACTGGCTCATTAAATGGATAAATGTTTGCTGCTCAGAGCAGGGCTTGATTTTCTACACTGTTGCCTTCCAGACGAACCCCTGTGATGGCAATAAAAGGCACCCACTCTCCCTGTGCTGTTTGCAGCCTCCAGGCTCCTGCAGAGCTGCTTTCCCCACCCGAATATTCCCTCTCCAAACCTCCCAGGCCTCCTTCAGCACCAGCTTTTCCCACATTCGGCTCGGGAAGTGCAAATGAACCTTTGGAACAGCTGAAGCAGTGGGACCGATTTATCTCAGCTGCAGCCCCTGAGAGCAGCTCGGGAATTGCTCTGAAGTTTGTGGAATCCACAATTCCAGGCAGGATCTGGTGCCGGTAGATGGCAGAGGTGAAACCTTCCCTGAGCGCCGCGGCTGCTGGAAAACGCCGGGAACATCCCTTTTCTCCCCTGGCTATTCGAAGGTGATGCTTTAAGGGCGCTGCAACGCTGCTGTGCTGTTGGTTTCCGAAAGGAGAGAAATTCCAGGCTCTGGTTTCCACTCAGGGAACCGAACGTGTCCGGACTGATCCTCAACGGACCCGAAATTTGAGGAGAAAACACCCTCGATGTGAGAACGGAGACGGGAAAACGCCGCCGGGAATCTCCAGGCCAGGTCCTTGTCTCTCCCTTTTTCCCTCAGGAGCCGCTCCCGATCCGTGATCCCGGCGGACGGGAGCAGGAGCAGGGAGCAGAGCCCGGCCCTTTGTGCTTCCCTGTCCCGCCGTGTCCCGGGTCATTCCCGCGGCAGCCAGAAATTCCAGCCCGGCACAAGGGGGGCCTTTATGAGAGCGCAGCCCCGGGAAACCGGGAAAAGGGAGCTCTTTGATGGCCCGGAGCAGCCGGCGGGGCTGGAACGCTCCCCAGGAATTATTGATGGCTTTATTAATTGTCATTAACAGCTCCGGCTCCGGCACTGCCGGCGGCTCCGGGAGCGCCTGGCTCGGGCCGGAAGGGACAAAAGCCCAGCCCGTGCCAGCCCTGCCATGGGACATTTCCCACTGTCCCAGGTGGCTCCAAGCCCCGTCTAGCCTGGCCTGGGACACGTCAGGGATCCAGGGACAATCCCCGGTGGCAGTTTTGGCCACATTTCCATCAAGCAGGACTTTCCTTCCCAAGCCTGCCCGTGTGCTGCTCCCCTGCCCAGTCTGGGCTGAACTGGGAAGTGAGGCCAGCCCTGCCCCCTTTTCCGACTGCCCTTGGATCGGCTCAAACACCGAGAGGGTCCAGGCCCACACCAGCTGGGATGGGGGCACTCGAGAAAAACCTGATTTCCCTTTTGCTGCCAAATTTTAACTGCTGCACTGGAGAGTGGCTAAAAAACCCAGGGCCAGGAGCAAATCCCCCCGGGGCAGAGTGGCAGGGCTGGCAGGACGCTGTCCCTGCCCTCCCTCCGCCACAATTTGGCTGGCTGCAAACCCCTCTCCTGCCCTGCTTCCCTTTTCCCAGCCCTCCTCACCTTCCAGCACGGAGCTGGCGGCTCCGGGAAGGGGCTGCTCTGCAGAGCTGGCAGCTCTGCGAGGCCAGAGGGAAGGATCGGCCCTGGTTTCACACTCCCGGCTGAGTTTCCATTCCGCGCATTCCTCCTCACTCGCTCTGCCCTCTTCGCCGCAGATGTCGGCTCCGCGCACGGCCTGAAGGAGGGGAGGTTATTCAGAACGCGACTTGTGCCTGCAGAAATTCCTCCCGGATTATTTCAGGCTCTTGATTCCCGGCTATATTTGGTGCTGGAGCGGGGGAGCAGCGTTTCCTCACCTCCGGGGCTCGGCGGGAGGGATCACCAGAACGCCCTCGGGGTGAAATCCCCAGCTCGGAGTTTCTCTCGGGAGTTTTACTGACAGGAAATTGCAGTGTCAAGCATTCAGCTGGCGGCATTGACCGCATCCAGCATTCCCAGGCTCTGAAATCCCTTTTTTTTCCCCCTGTGAACAGCCTCTCCTGAGTCACACCAGCCCTTTCCAGCATTTCCTGCCCCCCTGTTCTCCCTGGATCCCATTCTCTCACACGGGGGTGTGGTGCTTCCCTGGATAACTGAAGGGGCACAAAGTTTTCCCCATTATGGGTATTTCAGGTGTTCATTGCTTAAAAAAAAAAAAAAATAAAACCCTGGGAGACACCAGGAATGTGAAAATTTTGCCTTCTAGGAGGGTGAAACTTTCAGTCATTGCCCGTGAGTGGTGGTGGGAGGGCAGGGATTGATGCAGGGCTTCAAAAAAAGACAGGAAAAATTCTCCTGGCGCCCCAAACGCCTCCCCAGGCATCTCCAGGTGGGGGGAAAATGAAGCTCTGGAATGTTCTTTCCATCCCACAGAAATTTCCATGGTGTTAAAGCCGTTCCTTTTCCTATCCAAGGCCTCCTGGACCTTCCCCAAACACCAGAGAGGGACCCGAGGGAGGGGTGGGGACACTCAGGGACCCTCCGGAGGGGACAGGCTGGGGGCGACCCCACCGTGCCCGGAGCACGGACCCCTCCCCAGGGCCTGCTGCTCGTGCTGGAGGACACAGAGGCGCCTCAGCCTGGAATTCCGATCTCTCAGCGTTCCTGGGATCCCTCTGCACCCGGAGTTTGTCCCTGGAGCCGCGTGTCCCCCATCCCCATCCATGCAGTGACATCAGCAGCCATCTTCCCTCTCCCGCGTCGTTCCTCTTTATTCCGCTCCCCGCACGTCGCTCATCAAAACCAGAAGCGATTTCCTAAAGCTGAAACGCCGAGGGGACAGGGCACAAAGAGGGGACAGGACCCTTGGCACGCCCCTGGGGACACCGCGTGCGTCGCCGGGAGCATCCCAGCTCCCGGCAGCGGGAAGGACACAGGTCCTGACAGGGGAATTAGCCGGGTCCCGGCAGCGGGACAGCCCCCCAGAGCCCCCTCCGGTGTCCCCCCATTGCCATCCCCGGCCCCGCCGGCTCCGTGACCGCTCCGTGCGCCGCGCTGGGCTCGCAGAGGTTAACGCTGCTCCGGGAGGCTCCGAGGGACACGCACCGGGCGGAGGCTGCGGGAGAGGAGAAAGGAGAGGCCGGTGTGAGCCGGGCCCGGAGCTGCGGGAGCGGCGGGGATGGAGCAGCTCCGTGCGGGAGAGGCGGGGATGGAGCAGCTCCGTGCGGGAGAAGCGGGGATGGAGCAGCTCCGTGCGGGAGAGGCGGGGATGGAGCAGCTCCGTGCGAACCGCAGCCGCCCCCGACCCCGGGGGCCTCCTTTGGCTCCTTGGGATGACGCAGCCGGGATCCCGCCCGGCTTCTCCCCGGAGCTGTTCCGTTTCTCCCCCTCTCGGGAACAAAAGCCACCGGGCCGCGCTGCGGAGAGCGGCTTCTCCAAGCGCCTGATAAATGCGGCACGGTGAAGAGCCCGGCAGCTGCGCAGTGGCCGGGGCTGAGCGGCCTGGTTTGTGAAATCACCCGCGGGGCCTTCCAGCGCAGGCGGCCAAAGCCGACAGCACCGACCCCAACATTGCCGCCTGTCCCCGCTCCCGGCACCTTCCTCCCCTGAGACTCACACCTGGCGGGGGAGGAGCTCACCTGGCCGCCTCCCGGCTGGCGAGGCCGCTGCTGAGCCGCATCCTCCGCGGCGGCTCTTTAGAGCATGTAAATGATGTAGGACAGGATCACCAGGCCGATGATGGCGAAAAACATCAGGATGAAAATGTCCAGCATGGCGAGGGAGGGAGGGAGGGAGGAGGCGGCGGCGGAGCAGGGGCTCCGGGGCTCCGGGCAGGGCTCCGGGCAGGGCTCCGGGACTCCGGGCAGGGGCTCCGGGGCTCCGGGCAGGGCTCCGGGCAGGGCTGCTGGGCAGAGCCGCCGCTGCCTCCTCCCCTCCCCGCCCGAGCGCGGCTCGCCCCGCTCAGGATGCGGAGATGATGCCGGAGCTGACGGAGCCGCTTTCCAGCCGAGATAAAGGGACAAACCCCGGCGGGCAGCCGGGCTCAGCCCAGCCCTGGCGCCCGGGGCCGTCTCTCCCCGCCGGGGGGGGGTTGTTCTGCCCCTGCTCCCTCCTTCCCAAAGCGCTCCCCACCCCAGGGGTGCCCACGGGGATGTGCCCCCCACTCCCGCCTGCAGCTGGGAACGGGCCCATCCTTTGGGGAAAGGGGGGAAAATGAAAAAATGAGCGCGGGCCGTGGCAAAGCCACACCGGGACCACCCTGAAGTCACCCTCGCCGGTGCCCCTGGGGTGCCCCAGCGCCGCCCTTTGCCTTCCCGGTCACTGCTGCTTTGTTTTCTTCGTTTTTGCTTTTTTTTTTACTTGAGCTGTTGATAAACGACGTCCTTCCCTACACACCCTCCGGATTTTTTTAAAACACCGCTGAAAGCCCCACCTGCAGTGGCTGAAACCCCAGGGCTCCACGGAAACCCCCTGGCTGCAGCGGGGCTCCAAAACACATCCCTGGGCTTCCCAAAAGCGGGGTTGAGCCAAGGGGCCGCGGCCCAGGGGGATCCCCAGGGATGCAGGCGGGTCCCAGTCTCGGGGGAGATGAAAACCGCAGCTCTGGAAGCCTCCCCTTGTCCCAGCCAGGCAGGAAAAGCGGCCGCAATCAAAGCCAGCACAATCAGAAGGTAAAAATTAAACTTTTATTTTCAATCCGAGTGAACCGGGAAGGGAATCGCTCGGGCTGTTCCATTCTGTAGGATTTCTTTTTTGGATAAAAAGGCCAAATAACTTTAATTAATTAATTAAATTTTTTTTTTTTTTTTTACTGGTGGGTGCTCAACCCAGGAAAGAGGGCACAAGGACAAAACCCCAATCAAGTGATGGATCCCGAGGAAAACACTTTCTAAGCTCAGCACTGAGACGCAACCAGGGAAGCTGGGATGGACGAGGTCTATTTTACACACGTGATGAGAAGCAATTATTCAGCTTTTTAACTGTTCTTCTTCCTTGCTTTTTTTTTTTTTCCCTCTTTTTTTCTTTCTTTTATATACAGGTTTCGGTGCTTTTCAGCTATGAAAAAAAAAGGCAAAAAAGTGCATAAAGTTGAGAGAAAAGGCAGAAATCAAGCAGTAAGAGGTTTGTCTCCCATGGCAGGGGTGAAAGGGGGCACGGGAGGGGAGAATTTAGGGACAATGGTTTCGAGGGAGGATTTAAAAAAGGTCTGTATCCCAAAAGGGAATTTCCTGTGTTATTTGGTCCATTAAAAAAAGGGTTTATTCACATTGATGCTCCCCCCCCCAAAAAAAAAAATTCCCAGACAAGAACGTGATTAACAAGAGGATTTAGCAGGGAGAGGTGGCTCCGCCCTGCCCTTGTGCTCCCTGTTTTAGCACCAGCCGGGATTCCCATCCCGGACAGCCCATCCTGGCTGTTCCTGCTCCGGTGTCACCCGGAATCCCTGTCCCTGTCCCCCTGCAGCCCGGATTCCCTTTTCCCGGCAGGTCTCTGCCCCTGGTCCCGCTGTCCCCGATCCCAGCCCCTCGAGGAAGGGAGGTGTCCCCAAGGACGCGTCCCCGACAGGACCAAGGAATGTCTCACTCGGCCGCTTTGGTCCCTTATTCCCATTTTTCCCGTGGGAATAGCAAAGGCGGCGCTTCCCCCCGGGAGCCTCCCGGCTCCAGAGCGCAGCGGGCACGGGGACACCCCCGCTGTCCCCAGGTCCTGCTCCCGGGACCCTGCAGAGATTCCTGCTCCTCCCTCCCTGCTCAGTTCCAGTTTTACCTGACCCCGACCCGCCCGAGACCTCCGGAGCCCGGAGGAGAAGGGGACAGGGATGTGCTTTGACATTTTGGTCCACGACACGATCCCGAAGTGGTCCCAAAAAGCTGCCCCCAGCGCTGGGAATGAGAGGTGCAGGATGGCTCGGGGTGCCACATCACCCAGGGGACAATCACCCAGGACGGGCCCAGAGCGGTGGCAGCACTCAGCAGCAGCAGCAGGAGAAAAGCAGGAAAATTCCAGGTGGGAGGAAAAGGTTCCCCCAGGGGACTCCAGGCCCAGAGCGAGCTGGAGCTGCAGAGGGATCATCCCAGTCCAGGGGGCTCATCCCAATCCGGGGTCTCATCCCAGCTCCAGGGGGCTGATCCCAGTCCAGGGGGCTGATCCCAGTCCAGGAGAGCTCATCCCAAAATTCGGGGGGACTGATCCCAGTCCAGGGGGGCTGATCCTAGTCCAGGGGAGCTCATCCCAAAATCCAGGGGAGCTCATCCCAGTCCAGGGGGCCTCATCCCAGTCCAGGGGAGCTCATCCCAGCCCAGCCCTGCAGGCAGATTCTCCTGCCCCCAGGAGAAGCCGCACGGCTGCTCCTGCTCCTCCGGAGGGATCGGGACAAGCGGAGCCCGGGGCAGGAGCAGCCGGAGGCTCCTCCAGGGCCGCCCGGAGCTCGGAACGCCGAGGAGAGGTTTTGCTGGAGATTTAGCGGAATGCTTTCCTGCCCTGAGGATTGACGGCAGCCAGGATCGAAGGGAAGCTGGCAGGGGAGCCGGGAGCAGCCCCGGGATGAGCAGGAGGAGCTGCCAGCCTGAGCCCGCGGCACCCTCGGGATGAGCCTCCCCCCCATCCTCTCCCACCCCGCGGCGGGAATTCTGCTCCTGACGCGGCCTCTCCCTCCCTTTTCTGGGATCCCGGAGGTTTTCCCGGGAGAGCCGGGAGCAGGAGAGCCCTGGGAGGGGAGTGGGGGGGGTTTGATCCCCACCCCCGCCCGGCCCCTCAGCCCCCACGGGGCCACCAGGGAGCAGAACTGGCGAGAGAACCCGGACGCGGAGGGGACACGGGGGCACGGGGAGGGGCCGCGGGCGGGGCGGGCCGCGGACGGCCCCGGGCTCAGATGGCCTCCACGTAGTTGGCCGGGAGCATGCCCGTGTCCCCGGTGCGCTCCACCGTGCCGTACATCCAGCCGTCGTCGATCTGCTGCACGTTGATGATGGTGTCCCCGTCCTGGAAGGACACCTCGTCCTCGTCCGCCGCGTTGTAGTCGTAGACGGCGCGGAAACGCTTCTGCGGGGACACGGGGACATTGTCACAGCCCTGGGGACATTGTCATAGCCCCGGGGACATTGTCACAGCCCCGGGGACACGGGGAGCAATGTCACAGCCCTGGGGACACGGGGACATTGTCACAGCCCCGGGGACATTGTCACAGCCCCGGGGACACGGGGAGCAATGTCACAGCCCTGGGGACACTGTCACAGCCCCAGTGTCACTGTCACAGCCCCGGGGTCACTGTCACAGCCCCGGGGGGTCGTGGCACAGCCGCAGGGGACACGGGGGACGTGGCACAGTCCTTCCCCAGGGCCACAGAGGTCACAGCCCCTCCCCAGGGCCAGGCTCGGAGCTCAGCCCAAGCACCCAGCCCCTTCCCAAGGGCTCTTCCCGGGGCTGAGGGCGCAGAGGGATCCCGGGCTGGGAACGGGGCCGGGCTCTACTCACCCACCCGGCAGCCGGAGCGTGCTGCGAGGAGGCCGCGGCCGCCGGCTCCTTGTAGCCGTAGGATTGGGCTGGAGGCGGCTGCTGCTGGTAAACTGGGGAGGGAAGGGATCCGTGAACTGGGATGGGGAGGGAAGGGATCCGTGAACTGGGATGGGGAGGGAAGGGGATCCGTGAACTGGGATGGGGAGGGAAGGGATCCGTGAACTGGGATGGGGAGGGAAGGG
>WAAG01008176.1:32665-49816 GCA_013390105.1 Tichodroma muraria | reverse complement strand
TTTTGCACTGAAACCTAAGACACTGATATTACAGAGATTGAAGATAACAAAAAGCACCAGCCAAATTTAGCATTACCTTGTGCTCAACCATGTTTCTGCTTATCTACTCTTTTACTATGAAGTAATTCAGTTTAGTGTCATATATTTATGGTTCACCCACTTTTGATCAAACAAACCCCTCTTACTTGAGGCAAGAGAAAACTCTATTAAACATAGATATAGACAAAAAATGATTCAGAATATTTATCTTTTCCAGGGATAGTGTTAATAGTGTGGAGCCAAAACTTCATTCAGAGGCTGCCCTGAGGCCTCTTGGGGTTACATTTTTTTAAAAAGCAGCCAATAATTCTCATCTCCAGAATGGCAAAACTCATTTCACTGACTCATCTTTCCAATAACAGTCACATCATCCCTTTGAAAACAAGCAAACCCAACGACCAAATCCAAACAATTTCCTTGAATGGAGTGTCAGGGAGAGACTGAGCTTTTACTTTACCTACTCTAGAGCTACTCTAGCTCTACCTACTGTAGAGCTCTACAGTGACAGTCAGAGGTGCCCCGGGGGGCACCTCAGGCGATGAGGGAATACACATGAAATAAAATGGTTGTAGGTGCTATCTTATGACATTAGTATCCCTATACCCGTAAGCAAACCCTGCTTTTATCACAGGGAACTTTTCCTCTGCATTACCCAATGCATTCCATTTGCATTCCAAATACCCATTGCATAAATATTTGTCATCCTCACTTGTTTTGCTATGAGCTGGGAAAGCTCTTTAGGGCCGTGCCTCGTGATCTGGACACTGGGTTCATTTAGTCGTGTTTGCGTCCACTTCCCTATGATTTCTCCCGTGACTTCTGACTGCTAGCAAAATTTGTCTGTACTTCAGCTCACGACTTAAAAAATAGGATCCAGGGTTCTTTCTGGCCAAAGAAAAATCCATTAACCCTTGTGAGGATCTTGCACACCCAGGTAAGAGGCTATATCCAGAGAATTTACGAAGACCAGTAGATCTGTTAGAAGGTCAGATGTAGCCCTCTCTGACTGGGTGTGTCCCCTTCACCAGGCACACACATACCCACCATTCGATGAGAAAAAGGATCTTCAGTGTCTCCCTACAATGTACGTGCATTAATAATTAATGGTAATAAATTTAATAGTAATAAATTTAATAGTAATTGATACACATACTAAAAATTAATACATACCTACCTGATGTAGTGGAAGGTGTCCCTGCCCATGACAGGGGGTTTGGAACTAGGTGATCTAGGTCCCTTCCAACCTAAACCATGATTCTATGATTTATTATCTGTCTTTAAAAAAGTTATAGAAATAGACACTTTCTATGGCTCCTGTAGTCCAATTAATAAGGTTCTGAACCTTATATATGAGTATATAATGCTCATGGTTATAAAATGCTCCAGATAGGGATGTTACAAGCTAGATACAAGGTATGATAGGTATGAGTTGCATGCAATTTTTTTGCATAGTCTAGATGCTCTTTTTGTACCCAAAAGAGCATCTTTAACCAAAGAAAAAGTTCACATTTACTACAGGCAGATCAGTAGACATGTGGCTGGCACATATACATAAGGACAAGCTGCTACATCACAGGAAAGGTTTAAGGCTCCTTGTAATCTGGTCATGTTAGTATAATTTGCTCTTGGCCTTGTGGGACTGAATAATAACGTGCCTTACAGGAAGTAAATTGTGAAGATACACTGTTTTTTAACCACCTTTACTAATGCATATGAAAGATAAGATGATATCTCACACTATCAGTGCAGCAGAAATCAATGAGCTTATGTTTCTTCACTGTGGTATCTGCTAGCACCAAAATACAGAACACAATTGTTACCCTTTCCTGAGCTGACGTCAGTGTGGCCATTTTCACAGTGATATTCCTTGAGAAACAGAGAGACGATTTTCAGGGTATTGAGGTCTTTGTCATCATTCTTTATTTCTTACAGATTTTGCTTTGAATTTTAAGTTCACAAAGTGAGGAATGAGAAGCACCACGGACACATGTAAAGAGCAAAGACATTACTTTTTCAGTCTCAGGGTCTTTCTCAAGATATTTTAAGATCAAGATATTTTCAGTACATGGAAAAATAATTGGAGGTGATGTTTATCCTTTTTAGAAATTTTCAATGGGATCTGGCTATTTCCATAATTCTTACTTTAGAACTGAGCCAGTTCCATGCAGAAGAAAATCTAAAATAAATGTTTGTATCTTTCCTCAGTGTCTATTCTTTTTTAGACTTCAGGAGGGTTTGATTGAAACATAACGATTTTGCAAATGGCATGAACATTATGTCAGCGTTGGCAATAACATATGATATCATTGTTCCTTGTAAGGTGTTTTTTGGGAGCTATTTGTGTTGTCTTGTGGTGCCCCTTAGTCTCCACCCACACCTGCTGCTGTGTCTGCTCTGAGGGATGGAAAGATTGATTTTGTCTAATTTTACCACCCACTCTGAAGTTGTTGGTTCATAACCTCTGCTGAGACTCTCTACTTCATGTTAGATTTTTTGAATGGCAAAGAAGCCTAAAGGGCAGCTTTTATAGTGTTAAGCCCCTTCGTAGAAAATTCCTTACAGAAAATTAAACCAATCGCCCCCTGAACTCGCTATATGCATGGTGGTGGCCTGTACGGTTTATTTAATTTTAGCTTTTTTTCTACCCCTGCTCATACATTTGCATATACGCACATGCACATGTGCATACACACACACGTTTTGAGGACTTAGCAGAGCAGTTCAATGTACCCATTCTTACCCCCTCTCTAAGCTGTGAAATTGTTAACAACACTGACAATTAAATCAATATCACAGGCGTCTGACTGGGAACTGCTGGGATTAAAACTCAAAAGCTGTAGTTTGGTGCTTTACAAGCTCCATCTATTTCTGCATCAGGCATCCACATGCCTTACTTTAAGCTCATTCCAGAGGCACTGCAAAGACAGGGCTTACTTTTTAGGAAAGAAAATAATGCAAGAGGTTTTTGAAAAAACATTATGTTTACTTGCTGATGAAATAAAGAGGCAGAGGCTGGAGAAATTCTGTAGGACTCATCCGCATCCAGGTCCTGTTCTGCCTCCCTTGGGAAACAGAGGTTGTGTTGTATTTCCTGAAAACCGTGCACCACACTGAGTACAGTAACATTTCAGCCTGGGTAGGAGCTGCCCACGTGTGTTTGTGCAGCACAGAAACACTCACAACTACAGCAGCCCTGCTCCCTGTGCCTGCCTTGCAGGACTCCAGGGTAGGCTGCCTCTGGCTCCCCGCTGCTACCTGCTGACATCACTGCAGGAATCCTCACTCTGCCAGTTTTTGGGAGCTGCCAGATCTATGTAACCGTAGAATTGAATGAGAAGGGAACAGAACAAATCAAGAACTTTGTGATCTGGGTCCTATTCAGCCTTGCCTTTCCGCATCTGAATTTGGTCAGTTCCAAACAAGTTTGTTAGAAGTGTCACAGGATGTTTAAAGGACAAGCATTAGTCATACTGGTGCAGAGCAGTGTGGTGAGACTAATATGAAGCTTGATTCATAACCTGGATTAACTGAGGATACTTTTCAATGGGAAGGTAAAAGGGAGCTTTAACATGGAAGAGTACATAACACTTAACAACGGTTCCTCTCCTGCAGAAAAAACTTGTGGTACATGAAAGTGGATTAAGATGACAGCGCCTGTCCTCATGTGAAATAACATGTGACTTGGTGTTGACAGTTGTCTCCATCAAGGACAGAGTCTTCATACAGATGTTCTCTGCTTTATGGAAATCTTAAAGCACAAGAAGTTGGGGAAGATGAATAAAAGTCTCTAACAACTTGCTTTGCAGAGGAAGGTTTCATGCTAAAGCTGCTGGCCTGAATGAGAGACAAAAAGTAAAAATTACTTGTTTCAAAGCTCTAGTGTGAAAAATGCAACAACAGCTTTGCCCTGGGCTTTGACCAGTTCTACAATGAATGGTGACATTTGACAGTCTTCTCACTGTGAAGGGAAATTTAACACAACTGTGCTGGAGTCTTAAAGGTCAACTGTCCCTCTCTGACATTCCCTTCTTTAGCAAGAGAGCTGGCAGCACTGCATGTGGGAACAGCCATGTTCATCTCAGGGTCTGCCCCTAAATAACCTGCACTACTGTTGCACAGTTGCACGAGTCCTTTGACACATCCCTCTCAAATGCCCATCATTTTAATTTCAAGATCATTTGAAGATGTTTTAGTCCCACACGAATCATCTTCATTCCCTTTCATTTTTAATGTGGAAAATTATTTGATTTGGAAATATACTGAGATTGTAGGAAGTGTTTACAGGATCATAGAAATGTTGGTTGCAAAGGGCTTTCGTCTGACCTTCCGCTTAAAGCAGGAATATCATTAATGCTGGGTCATATGAGAAGTAGTTTTGTACAGTCAAGTCTTGAAAACCTTCCAGGCTGGAGATGCCACTGTGTCCCTGGATCCTTGTTCCAATACTGGACTACCCTCCCAAGGAAGTTCTTTATGCCAGAGGCAAGAAATTCCATAGCAATAGACTTTTTCCTTGTTAATGGTGTTTTTGATTTGTCACATGGCTAGAGTCCTCCATTTGGCACACATTCAACTGGCTGGTATGAGTTGATGCTGCCCTTCAACAGTGTGAATTACAAACCTGTTAGGAACTTAGATGGCAAAATTCATGCCTGCAATGATTTATAGCAAATTAGATGTGCAATGACATCATTAAACCACACTGAGAACTTCTGTTTGCTTTTCACTGCATAAATAGGTGGAAGTTCTTGAAGAGAGCATGGAATGAAGTAACTTTGTACAACATGGAAAGCTTAGGTTGTTGCTGCTTCTGTTGCAGGGGGAAAGGCACCTGACTCCCTGTCTCTTTCTCAGACCTTTCATTGGGCCAGTGTTTCCCTACAGAGCAAAGAGGTGGTTCTTCAGACAGGTATCTAACGAGGACCCTGCACCTAAGCTCTCTTGGTGTCTTCACTAGTCACCACATACCGGCTGGGCTGCCATCATCTGTGCACATGCACATATATGCATGATGTTGTCATCTTCAGCCAGCACACGATGGGATCTAGTGGTAGCTAGAGCTGGGTAGCATTACTTGCCGTGGGGGTGGGCTATGAGCACTCTGGCGTCACAGCTTTCCTGCTGCATTGTGGTGTGGGGAGGTGCTGGTAGCTCTTCTGGAGATGCTGGTGGGTCTACTGGTGGCTTTACAGAAGGGTGTTTCATTTCTTGTCTGTGGTTTTTGTGGAATGTTGCTTGCACTCTTAAGCAGCTGCAATGCAAGAGGGCTGCATGTCAGTGGTGAGAGGATCTGCTTGTGCAGCTAAATCTTGCCAAATGCTATGAAGTTTGTCATGACACTTAATCTCTACCTTATGCAGACCAGTTACCCAGCATAGTCCATGGGTGACTAAATTCAAAATTTCTCTAAATACTTCACCTGGTCTGACATGGGGAAAAAGCCAAGAGAGTGCATAGAGCAATCTAGTATCACTACACGTGATATAGATCTTCCCTGTCTGATGCACAAAGTATCTCAGCAATCTTTATTTATTTCTTGCTTGCATCTACACAGATGCTTCTGCTTCTCTGTTAGGGGAGGAAGTGCCAAACTTCTTCCACTGCCTGGCACTGCCTGTTGGTTTTCTCCTACACCTCTCTACAGAGGAACTGGTGCAAAATTTCAGTTCTTCTGAGATGTTAGACTTGGGGTTTTGCACACATAAGATTTGCTAGTCTTACTGTTTGTAAAAAGCATCAAGGATTGCTAAGATTTAGCCATCACAGAGTTCAAACCTTTCAATTTTCCCCATAGCTTCTTCTTTAACGCTCTGTTGAAAGACGGTGCCTGCTCCTGGAGCCATGTGTGCAATTCCTGTTGACTTTAATAAAAACTGTACTGGGTATCTGAGACAGAAGTAATTTCATCATATTGTTTTCCTTTCTGCCCCATATTGCTGTATCCTGTAGCATCTGTTTAATAAACTTCTTTGTCCCACTGGAGATCTCTTCAATCCACAGTGGACTGATGGCTGCAAGCCAGCTGACTTTTTTCATTTGAAGTACTTTTGCTGAATATTTGGGTAACAAAGAGTGAGATCCCAGCCATGGTTTTGTTTTATAGATGTCTACCTGCCTCTGCTGAATTCTTCACAGGATCCAGCTAGCAGTGGTCACCTGCAAAGTTCATGCTATCCTTTTTGCTTTTGTTTTTTAAGGTAGGAGAGATGGTTGCATCCCATTTAAAGGTGAGTTTTTGACACCTTTGGAGCAAAAGCTGCTTATCAGAGGAAATGCCTCCATGGTCCACACCATGATTGCCAGTGTGGGCTACAAACATGGTCTGTGTGGAAACTGTCAGTTTGCTTTTCCTGGGGGCATGAGCTGGGATCACACTGCTGAAGGTGCCACTGTGATGTAGAAGTGCTCAGAGATGAAAACAGCAGCCCCTGTGCTGTACCCTCTGCATTTGTCAGGGAACAATGGGGTGTTGAAATGGGAAGGACACATGGCCAGTGATGCCTTCTGAGGCTGACCTGGAACAGAGACTAGGCAGAGCAAAAGGATAAAGTAGGTATTTATTAAAAAGCCTCAATGTGCTCACCTGGGCAGCACAAGATCCTGGCTGGGCCACACCCAAGATGCACCCCAAAATGATCACAAAATAGACCCCCCGATCACAAGGTCTCACACTTTTATAAGTTCTGGTCCATTAGCATATTGGAGTTAATTGTCCAAATACAGCTCCATCCTCCTTGGTTTTACTTTTCTCTTCACCGTTGTTTTTGGTCTTGTGCTTGAAAGTTGGATCTGTTGTCTTTGGTACCAAGCTAGAAAAGGAATTGTTTTGTCTACCTACTCTGTGAAGAGAGCTTAGTAGGACTTAATATGAAACCCAGAACTACCCACTAAACCAGCACAGAATCTGAAAAATATAAAAGCTAAAACTTAAGGCATCACCAGGGTGGCCACACTAGCTGGAGGTTGGAGCCTCGTCATACTGGGCAGCCCCAGCTCTGCAGCCCCTGTTGGGTGGGATTTGTGCCCTAGGCATGCAAGGAGCAATTATTCCAGTATTGAGTAGGCAGTTGGAAAACATTTCGGCCAAGATTTCAGTTGGAACTTCTTGGTTGTTTTTATTTTATTTCCTCCATTTTTGAGTACAGTAATGCAGATGTTCACTTCAGTCATACATCAACCTGAACAAGAAGTTTTAAGGGTGCTTGTGTGTTCACGTTTGTTTGTTTCTGTTTCCCTTCAGTCCTATCATTCCTCCAAAAATCTGCTGTCCTTGGGAAGACAGGGATTTTCCTGGGCTTCCTCTAGAGGAAATCTGCGTGTAAAATCATGGAGATATAACCACTCCCTGGGACCAATCTCTGCTAATTCAGCTGTCACTTTCCTCAGATGGCAGCTCTTTCTAGGTTGCTGTCAGGGAACCAAGCATTTCCTTCCCTTTCATCTCTCCCCTGCTGACCCACTGGAAGCAGATGATGACTACAGGCTAATAGAAAGCTTTTCAAAGACAGGTGCTTGCTGCCCTGGGCATGAAGCAGGCTAGTTTCCACTGAAGGCTTCACTGATACTCACAATGAACAAAAGTTCAGTTAGGAGGAGGCTTTCCTTCATATATAAGAAATTGGTTGCTTTTTAAATTGAATTTATTTTGTATGGAAATGTCATTTCTAAGGGTGAGTGGCTGATGAAGCCTTTTCATCCTCCATGACTAATCCTAACTCTGCCCACATCTGTTGTGACTGAACATTTTACCAACTCATGGCTGCTCAGAGACTTACTTTAAAAGATGTAGATGACTCAGTTCTAGTGACCTCATGGTGAAAGGTTATGCCATGGCTGGCCTCAATTAAGTAAATTACAGCAGGGGTGGATGTATCTTCTAGAGCAAGACCTCCAGTCATGGGCTACAGGGGCCAGCCAGGGCAAGCCAAGGGAACTTGTGCTGACAGTATTAATGCCAGATCACTATGGCAGTCCAGGAGATGGTGGTAATCCAGTGCCTGCTGTGTGTATTGCATCCAGGTGAAATGATGAGGCAAAAAAGACACTTTGGAAGGATTTTGCTGGGTAGCTCAAGGCCAGGGATTCTATGGGGATGAGTCTGTGTTCTCTTTCAGCCCTCTTGAAGCCTGAGGACGCTGCTCATGCAGGCTGTTTGTACTTTTCCATCAGAAATGTGGAGCTGTGGGAAACACAGACCTCTCTCAGCTTCTGTACCAACTGCATGCCAGATAGGATTACAGAATAGGAATATGGAAGATTTATTTTACAGTGCAAGTTTAAATTTGTCTTTGTTCAGAAATTAATTGACTTAAAAGTAATAGATTTAACCTATGGGTCAGCTGAGATATTTATTGAATGCTCCATGATTTACTCTACTTTGTCATGGGTGCTTCTTCAGGGTATTTCACAGTTTAAACTCATAGTGAATGGAGAAGCGCCCTCAGGAACAGTGTATGTAATCAATATGCAGTGAGGGGGTAGAACATCTTCTTAGCACCCTTTAATCCCAGAGGGCGGGAGTCAGAGGCAATCTGCCAGCAATGTAGACAAAAATAAAGGCTTACAGGGTCCTACTACACAAGGTAGAAAGGAAAAGTGTGCTGCAGATACTTTCTTGTGGTATATTGGCAGTTGAAATAGAAGGCAGGAGGAGGAGGACAAGAAAACAAAGAATGGGAGATCCTGAGCTGGGAAATGCAGAATTACTGCATGTGCTGCTCAAGGTCAACATCCATGAGCAGGACTGAATTGTGCTTCAGACTAAAAAATTATCAACACCCACATTCAACTCTGTAGATGACTGCAAGCATTTTGTAAGTTAAGGTTATCATTCTGTCAAGATTGTGCGGCCTGAAGATCTTGGCTAGTCCTAGCTTCAGCCCTGTATTAGGGTGAACAATGCAAGGGCGAATGGGACTCCCTTATTGGGCAAGGCAAGTCCCTAATAAGATTGCTCATAGTACTTCAGTGATGGAATAATAGCTATAGGACTTTGCCTAAGATTTGATGTTGCTGAGAAACATGTTTATCTAATCCCTGACAGGCAAACTTTTGGTATACAAGAGAAGTCAAATGAAACATCCCCCTGCTGGGATTCCAACTGTTTAGCTCTTGCTCTGTTATTTTCTTAATTTATTTTGTAACCAAAGCAAGCCATTGATTTTCTTAAATCATTTTCCTGACTAAGCAAGGGGATCTGTTATCTCGGAGCCAGAGAAGCATTCTGTCCGTATCCATTCTGGACGGTGCAATGATTCATAGACATTATAAAAGAGAAAAAAGCTCAAAGTGAGAAAATTAAGTTCAATTCACAGGAATCAGGCTGCGCTAGCTGCTTCAGGTCACTAAGGTGTTGATGTGCCGCTCTTGCTCTGTGTTACTGAAATGATAGATCACAGCTTTAGAGCTTCCACACTCTCCTAATTTTGTTGTTCCCCCAAATCAGAACCATAGGTGACTTCTTTGTAATGGTTTCTGGTAGGTGTTTAAAGTGCAGAACTAACTGTACAGCTCAATGCTGTGTTTAAGATCTAGCTTTTTAACAATCTGAAGAGAAAATGGACTCTAAAGGCTCTATTTATCTACAGACTCTAAAGGCTTGAAATCCACCTTAAAACAAGTATCTTGGTTTTGTGGCTCTGGCTACTTCCTGACGTGATCTCAAAAATTGCTGTTTAGTAATTACATTGCATGGGTAGCATAATGGGGTTTCTTTATTATCATGAATGTCTACAACCAGATGTGTTTCTTTTGTTACTTGATTTTAATTGACTTCACATTAGGAACAGGACTCATGTGAATTTGCCCCAGGCGCTTGTAATCTAACTTGGGTGTCACTGCTGTGACACTTACAGGATGTGGCAGGAGCATAACATTGACTTACATGAGACACTCCAGGGAAAAGCCGTGGAGGAGGTGGAGACACTTTCACAGCACCCAGCTGGGAAAGGCAGAGTCTTCATGTTCTCTCATGCTCCATGGGCAGCACTGAGTCCTCTCCTCAAGTCATGTCTGATCAGGTGCTGGCAAGATGTGCTCACTGGATTTTTCAGCAGAAATTCCCATGTTGGTTCAGGAGAGCCAATTACAAGTCCCCCTTTCTGTCTTAAAGGTCACCAGGATGCCAAAAGCTGAGAAGTGAGTTGTAGCATTTGACTCTGAATGCCCCCTTGTTCCCTGCACAGCCCTTGGCAGAGGCTTTGTGCTGAAATCTGTGTCCATTTAGGATGGCCACAGACTAGGTGTCAAAACTCTGCCTGTCTCTGCCCCAGACCTACAGCTGTAACAGAACAGGACTCATAGACAGAAGTTTGTATTAGGTTGCAACAGCATCCAGAGATTTCTTCTACTTCTAACACACTTGCTGCTTCATTTGAGCATGGGTAAAACAGGGGCTTCAGCTTCCAGGGCAGTGTATACTTGGGTGTTTCCTCCCAGTTTTGAGGCTTTAGCCACAGGTCCATTCAGTCAGGGCCATTCTCAGAAACCCATCTAGAGTGATGAGCCTGCCAGACCAGTAAAAGAGGAAATCTTTGATCCAGCTGACCTCTTTTTCCCTCTCTTGAGATCATGGTTCAGATATACCTCTGCTTGTCTACCAGACCCTGCATTCCAGTTCCCCAGTAGCCTGCCTAGTAATGGCAGAGAGGAGCATCTTTGAGCCCCCATACCCTCCACATGCAGCTTGCTCTGACTATGACCTGCTCCAGCCAAAGCAATAGGTATATTAATTAGCATGAATTCACTCCTGATGTTTTGCACCTGGGACAGAAAATCTGTGACTGCTCAAGATGAGGGCTGACTGGCTAGACAGCAGCCCACCAGAAGTGGACCCCAAGCTGAATATGTCACCTGTGTGCCCTTGCAGAGACTACTGATGCGTATTGGAATACACAATAAAAGAAAAGAGAACACAGAACGAGAAGAGCGTAGCCAACAGACCAAGGGAAGAGACTAGTCCCCTCTATTTGTCACCAGTGAGATTGCATATTGATTACAATGTCCAGCTAAGGGACACTGGTGCAAGAAAGATGCTGAAAAGGTGGAGCAAGTCTGTCTGAGGACCACTAAAATACTCGGAGGGCTGACATTAGGCTGGAGAAGACAGAAGTTACAGATTGGTTTTTTTTCAACCTGAAGGAGAACTACATGGAAGATGTGGCCACACAGCTCTATGGGTACACAGGGGAAGATGAAAAACAAGCTGCAGCAAAGGAAATTCTAACTAGACATAAGGAAAACTTTTTCAGTGAGGGTGGTCAAATACTAAAATAGGTTTCTCAAAAACCCCACAAATTCTTTGTCTTTAGAGGCATTAAAAACTTCACAATGTGGCTGTAAGCCAGCTGATTTAACTTTGGAAACAGTCCTTGGGGTGTAAAGAGAGTAGATGTCACCCTCTGATTCCAGAGGCCACTCCAATCTCCATTCTTGCATGATTCTACGGGTTTTTTCTCCTTCCAATGTCCTGGATGCACTCATGTGCTGTGCTATGGAGCAGTGTGCATTTAGGCAAGCTGAGTGCAAACTCCTTGGAAAGTAGCATTCCCGCAGTGTAAGGGAGAAAAGAGCCCATTCATTTCTACAAGAAGCTCCCCACTGTGCTAAGGAGGGGGGAACTTATGTCATTCTCTCTCTCATCCTCTTCGCTGTAACTCTCTAGCACAGACTAACACTTATATGCCGAGTTTGAAGGCAATGGGCAAGCTTGTTCTTATTTACCCTAGAAAGGTCACTTCAGACCTTGCATCTGGATTCTGGGAGGTCCAGCCATGACTCAATCATCCAGCCTAGCTGATTTAGGCAGCAAGGAGCCAACTGCATTGCTCATGTTCACACATACAGCATGAGTCAGAAGTTTGGCTTAAAGCTGTAACTGCAAGCCCCTGGCTGCCAGAGCTTTAGTCTGTCACCTGCGGCCTCTTTTTTTGGTTCGATTTGACCCTGGTCCTAACTCAATGTTATTAGAAACCAGCCGTAGCAGTGTGACCTCTAACGCGGTAAATCTGCACTTTCCTGGGGGCTGCAGAAGCTACTGATCCGCAGCAGACTTCCCTGGCAGGGTGTCTGTCCAGCCTGTGAGCACCAGGCCAGCTTGCAGGGACTAAAGGTGAGCCAGTGACCTCATTGGCAGCAGGTCCAGGCAGGTCTGGAGAACTCAATCCCAACCACAAGGTCTGGCTTGAAGAGAGCAGTCACATCAGGGATAAGACTCCACTCATATTTACAGACAGAATTTATTTGTTTGTCGTGTACAGTCCTTCCACTGTGCTTTCTAATGGAGCAATTAAAGCCTGGGTACAATCCTTCAAGACATGCTACTCGCCTGCACAGCCCTGACCTGGGTGTGTTGATTTTAGGGGCATCTGATTTGTCTAGTCAGGAGCTGTTTTTTAATGTTTATATCTGCAAAACACACCCTGAAGCGCTGATTTTGCCAAGGCAGTCTCTCTTCTTGTGATGTAGAAGATCGCTGTGTCCAACCTTGGAGCTTTTGAAAACAGATTTAATATATTTGTCCAACCTTGGAACTTTTGAAAACAGATATTATATATTTAACATCTTTTGAAATGAGCATTGTGTGGCCAAATTTTACTATGTCTTTTTTCCTGTTTCTGTTTGAGAGGTTGGGAGGGAGGGATTGCCCTGCACTGCTAACAAAGGATAGGTTCAGGATTAGGCTTCTGGGGAAACACAGCTTCTAAAAACCTATGTTGGCATGGATGAGGTTGAGAAGGCATTTGACTGGACTTATTCCTGTGTTTAGCCACTGGTATTGCTCCATTCGCAATGGGCAAATAAAACAATATGTGGTTAGGAAAGACTTATTTTGGATTTTGTTTTACAATCCAAACCCTTAACAGCAGTCACATGCAGTTTCTGTTTCTTCTAGATAAGCAAAGTTTTGGAAAATAAAAACTTTGTAGGTTGGCACAATGAATGTGAGAACAGCGGTTGTATTCTTCCTTTACAAATTTTCTTTCAAAATAGTCTGCCAGAAGAGATGACCTCCCACCACAGCTTCCAAATCTTCCATTTCCTGAGTTTAGATGACTTTTAACCAGATCATGTTCTTCAACCCTCCCTTAAGTAATCCTCTATCTGCACAGGCTGCTGTCTCCTTCTCCTGTGAAAGGCTGGTCTCCCTGATGATTAAACAATAAATATCATTTTCTCATAGACTGTGTAATTGTTGTGCAGCAATGGAAAGAATAGAATAAAATGGAATTATGACTCAGTGCTTGGCAGGCTGTGGAGAAGAGGGGTGTACAAGAAATGATTAATATTTTGAGGATTTCTGCACAGAAATTCAGTTTTTAAATACACACTTAGCTGATATAATTAATTAAAAGATAAAGTGCTTAAGTACTTGACTAATCTATCTGGGACAAGGGAATAAAGCAGTCTATATTTCTTTAGAAGTGTGCAAGTCAAAATAGCAGTATCTACCACTACAGATAAATGTCTTGGCAGAATTCCTGTGATAACCCAGATTCCTAAGGCTTTCTAAGTCAGCTCTTTTCCTTTCTACAGCACATAGTCAGCTGATTCCTCTGTTTTTAAGGTGAAATCCATTTTTAATTAATTCATCTCTCATTTCTAAGAACTACTGGACCCATGTTTCCTCTGGTATACAAGCATGATTCATGTTGATTTTAATGGCAGACAGCAATTAGGGAACTGAGAAAAATTTGGTAGTATGTATTTGCAAAAAAAAAAGCACAACAAAAACCCCTGTACTTTAAAAAGACTGTGTCTAGACAAGGCTTCCAAAAAAGTGCTTTGTTCACAGAATTTCATTCTCAAAGTTAAAATTCTTTTCTGAAATAAGGAGACAGTTACTGGCAGAAGCACTTAACTTGCTGGCTGACTTCATTACTAAAGAAATGAATGCTTCTTTCAGAAATTTTCCCCACCCTGCATAAAACAAAATGCCTCCAAGAAAGCAGCTGACAGTCATTTTCCTTTTCCATAGAGCCATGACTAGAGTTGGTGCTTTTTTATCCCTATAGAAGAGCTATGCCAGTGATGGAGTTCCAGGGCAACAGTAACTGAGAAGATGAAGACAAAGGATTCAAATCAAGACAAAATGTACTGCTGACAAACTCATATTGAATCTAGTCAAAGTAGAAGGGCTGTGTGAGTCTGTGGGGAGACAGATTAAATATTAATGTTTAAAAATTAAAGGCTCATCTAGAAAAAAAGTACTTGGAGTGGTAGATTTCATTTGCTGTCTTAAAGTCTCATGAAAAGCTACTTGCTGTATGGGTAGCTAGAGCTCTGGGACATCTCCTCCTCCTCCTTCTCTACCATTTCTTGGGATGCTGTCAGCTTGAGCTTGTAGGATTTACTGGGAGTGTCTACCTTCTCATCCAAATGCCTTGCTTGTGCCCAAGAACAAGTCCTTGTGTACCAACCCAATGGCTTGAGGTGTGGATCTGGGCACATTGTCCTTCTGACTTCGCCACAAGGCCCAGGCTGAGCTTCCTGCAGCCACAGAAGAGGAAGAAGATAATTTGTGAAGGGCCTGGACTAGAGATCATTTCAAACAGCTTCCCTCCTGAGATGAGTGTCTTGTGTCTCCTGGTGACCATGTGTGTTATGCCTCCTCCTTGACCCTGGGGGCAGGAGGATGTACTGGGTCATTGCTGTGATGGTCACTGCTGTCACATTAATTGGAATAATTTGTATGCACTGCTCCTGAAGTCCCCATAAACTCATTGTTCTGCTCTCGTATCTATTGTATCATACTCATGATGTCTTCCCTACATAAATGGGCAGTGTTCTTATACCCTTCCCAGGGTATCTGCCCCTGCTTCCACTGGATGTGTATTTCCTTCTTGCCCTTAAGTTTTACCAGTGGGTCTAGACACAGCCATGCCAATCTCTTGCCTTCTTTCCTTTCCTGATTTCTTGCACCTGAGGATCAATGATTCTTGTGCTCTATGGAGTTCTCAAAGACGTGTAATCTCTGTTCTGCTCTCTTGTTCCTAAGGGTAGTTCCTGAGTTTCCCTATTGATCTTCTTCTTGAGCAGCTGGAAGTTTTTTCTAAATTTCCAGGGGCTCGACTTTAAAAGGAGGGGCTCGACTTTATTCTTTGCCTGACCCATATTCCCCAGGACTGCCAAGTCCACCAGTGTGTGATGACTGCAGTCACACACCAGTCACTGGATTTGTCACACCAAATGTAATGGCAACTATGAGCTAACTTTCTAGCAGCATAGGGGCTTTCAGTCCTCCTGTTTGCTGTTTGTGCAGTGTGCATTGGTGAAGAGGCACTTCAGCTGGGCTTTGAACGTGCCACCTTCTTAGAGGAATAACCCTTAATTCTTTTGAGGTATTTCACTGGTGTTTCCATGCTGGCTCCTATTACCAAAGGGTGCCCTGGCTCATCTCCATGAGATTTCGAGTGTGCTCCAGTCTAGGGGCAGGCCTAGGGCCCTCACTAGCACTCTGTCCCCATACACTTGCTGTGGATATCCCCACAGCTTTCCAGGCAAGACTGATATTATCCCCCCTCCCCCCTCAAGTCTAGTTTAAAGCTCTGCCAAGGAGTACCTCAAGCTTGTGAGCAAAGAAGCTCTTCCCCTGCCAGAAAGTTCTATTAACTGATCTGAAATATGTGAAAAACTGTTAACAGAATGCAANNTCTTTTCAACACCCTTGGGCTTCTTTGCCACCCAGACAAAGGAGTAGTAACAGCTAATAGTCTGAGGGCTGTGCCTGTCTGGGAATTTTCTTAGGGACATCCTTAACCTGGGCTCCAGGGAGGCAGCAGGTGAATGTACCTAGGTCTTTTATTCTGGGATTGGATGTCTACTTCAAACCCGTTTGTATAGTAAAAGATGCTGTGAAAATGTGTTTTGCATTGTTTATACTGAAATTTAGTGCTTGGAAAAAGTTTGGTATTGCCTTTGCCAATCACAGAATCTATGTGAAGGAGGCAGCCCTTATTAACCCTGAGTTATGAGAACTCTTCTGTAATCTTTTGGCATTGGGTTGGCGTTGTTGTTGCTGTAGTGTTTGCAAGCACTCTGAAATATATTGAAACACTGAGGGCTCATGTGCCCCTTATTGCCTTAGTGACTTCAATAAGGTTCTCCACACTGTATTTGTATTTGTCATGTGTCCCTCTTATACTGAGAACCAGGAGGGTGGCATGATGGAGGAAGGTATTTAGCTCTCTAATATTGAGAATAACCTGCTTCATAACTTTGTTGTATAAAACCAGTTAGAAGAAAAGACCTCTGGTTTAAGGGAATTGTATGACTTATAGTTACAGCTGTTTACTTTTTCTTTGTGTAAGCTCTTGGGACGTGAACTATAAAAAACAAAGGGAAAGTCAATTTTTTGCTGGAGAGTGTTTGGAACTGGACTGTGTGTGTGTAAGGAGCGGTTACTAGCATCTATGTGGGCATTGCCAAAATTTTCTAAGACATTAGGAATTTCCAGTCATTTCCATCTAGGATAAAGAAGTAGGAAGGGTGGATGAGACTGAAATAGAATTGTTACTCTTGACTACAAAGTCCCACCAAAACACTGCTTAAGGAAGTGGCCAAGGCTGCACAGACATCAAAGGGCAGGAGTTCTTTCCTTCACTGTAGTTTTCAAAGTTTACAGATTGCCTCATAATAAATGTTGGCAGGACTGCAGTTTTTGACACCGGTACTAGTGACGTGTTTTATTTTTTTTATTACAAGTGTGAATATAACTAGTAAATGCATAGTGACTGGAGAATTTCTTAATATGGAGAAAGGTATATCTGTCTTCTTCCTGAATGACACACACTTGTCCTTTAACTTCACTACGGTGTATTACAAAGTATGTTTTAATGGTGCAGGTGTGCTGATCAATCCAGATTGGTCTCTGTAGCAAGCTTTGTCCTCCCCATTGCTTGTCTTCCACATTACCTACCTACATGTTAGTCAGTGATTGGCTTTGTCATGATGTTTGCCAGCAGTGACTTCAGGTATTTCCAAATCACCGATAGAGATTCTGCAATAAAGCTGCCACCACTTTGCACAGAAATGTGTATCTGTACTCTCTCTCCAAGATGTTTACTTTCCATCTTTCCAAAGGAAGACCCTAAGAAGCTTTAAAGTGGGAAAAAA
>WAAG01008176.1:0-29199 GCA_013390105.1 Tichodroma muraria | reverse complement strand
TTTTTTTTTTTTTGAAGTGGGTGAGATACAGCAAGGGTGATTTGAAAGGAGAAAATTTGGCACAAAGAGAGAACTGCTTGTGCCTCTGTTCTCGATGGAGTTTTGAGTCATTCATGCAGTGCAGTAGCTAGGGAGCCTGAGTGACTCATACATTGCTAACTATGGAGAAAAAAATATTTCTGAAACATTCAAGCATTACTCACATTTTCACTTAGTATCAGCTGATTCTAGTAGCCTTATTCCACCTTTTGGGATTTAGTACAATGGGTTATATAAAAGACAGATCAGGCTCAAGCTTCCTTTTAAATGATGTGCCAAATATGGCATTAGACACCTTAACTAGATTAGTAAGTATTTTGAATGCTCCTCAGTTCAGCATGGAACTTATTATCCTTAACAGGGAGGAGCTGGAAAAATTGCAAAATTCACATGAGAGTTGACTTCAAAGCTCTCGATAACTATCTTAACTTACATGCTGTGATTTTCACCCCAAAGTCTTCTCAAATGTTTGGTAACTGGTAAAAAGAGCCTATCCAGAGATTTATTGCCTACTGTTAAACTGGTACAATTTCTAGGGTCTTCAGAACCCCAAATCATGGAAACATAGGAAAAATTTGAGTCTTTTACAATATAAACAAGCCCAACTCTCTCAGCCTCCCTCACATGCCATGGACTAGTTACCTGGCCAGGTTGGTGGCTCTCCAGTGGGATTGCTCTACCATGCCCAAGACTTTCAATACAGGAGACCCCAAATTCAGACACAGTATTTGGTCCAGATGTGGTCACACAAGTGCTGAATAAAGGGCAATGGTCTCTTCCGTTGACCTGTGGGCCATGCTTTTGCTACCACAGCCCAGTGTTTGCCTGGTCTTTGCCCCAAGGACCCACACACAAGAGCACTCAGCAGTGACGTGGCGTGGGCCAGTGCAGGCACATTGTGTGGCGGTGCAGTACAAAGATGCACAGGACATGCATGTGTCAGAAGATCTACATATTGTCACACTGTCCATAATTTCATCTACTTTCTGTAAGACTGTGTAGGCTATTTGGTAGATCCCTGGAGTGAGACCAAAAGTTTGACATAATTAATTTCCTCATGTATTAGATAAAAATGACTAATTTCAGTTTTAAAGAAAAGTGAAATGATGTAGACCCATTTTGCAAATAGTTTTGAGATCTGTGGAGAAGCGCTGTGTAAAAACCAGAGATCATTTTGCATAGTCTTTTTGTGGATGTTTGTGTGAGGTAGGTCCCTGCCACAAAATTCAATCCCAAAGTAAATTTCCAAATTTTTGCTGAATTATGCTAGGAACTTTAATATAACATGCTGGCCAGGAATTTATATGAATCAAAATAAAACTGGATGTTTATCTGGACAATAGAAATACCCAGTTTGATTAGCAAACATTACAAAATAAGTAAAACCTCTGTGAGTTCTGGAAAGGCTGAGGATCCTAAGTACAACGCATGTTTGTACTCTGAATGAACAGGAAGAAAAAAAACTTTTATGTTAGAATATTTCCACAATGGTCTGATTCAATTTTGTGCTTCTTCCTCTGAAGTCCCTGATAGCCCTTCTCAGGGCTACAACACTGACAGCAGACTGGGAAGGTCCAAAATTTCTGGTGCTGAGAGACTGAAATATTTCACCAGAGACCACTGACAGCCTTCACTTGTGGCTGAGACTGAGGTTGCATGTGCCGTGGGTTGCCCAGATAAGAAACATTTGGACAGATTGATGTTGGCGCAGTGTTGTGCTTCCCTTAGCACGCCTTCTCCAGCCCTGGTGTCCCTAGAGCTACCGCTTTTGTAGATCGCTGAACTCCTACTTTAATCCTAATGGAGGCTTGGGATTGAGACTGAAGTCCCTGGTACCATGATCAAGATCATGATTGTCAAGGTCAAGAAGTTGTGCATGGAGCAATGTTGGTACAGCGACAATGTTGGTACATCTCATTGAGATGCTTTTTTCAGCACTGCTCTGTGAAGCTTGTAGGCATGGTGGTTCTCTGAATCCAAACCCTAACCCTTAACCCTAATGGCAGCTTTCTACTGAGGCTGAGGTCCCTGCACCATGGGCGGCCCAGATAAGAAATATGTGGAGATGTCAAAATTGGTGCAGTGCGGTCCTCTACTTGGTGTGCATTTTCCCAGTGCGTCCCCATGACCCCCTCCTCTGCCCAACAATACGCAGCAGCATTTTCCTGCAGTTTAATGAGGAAGAACCAGAGGTTTTGAGATGCTGAAGCACAAAAAACCATGGGCTTTTCTCTTCTGATTGCCTAGCAGAATACACAGGGAAATATGGACACATATTTCATGGCCAGGCTGTGGACACAGCAAGCTCAGTCTGGCTCTGTAGTGTACTAGGTTAAGTCAGACGAAAATCTCCCGGGCTAACACTACAACTAAGCCTAATTCCAACTCATGATGCATTTGCTTAGCTGCCATTCCTTTTCCTGATAGATAGATAGATAGATAGATAGATAGACACATACATACATACATACATACATACATACACTTTTTAAATTTAATTAATAATTTCTGATGGATTAGACTCCTTTTAAAGTCTGGCTAACATTTGTTGAAGCCATCAGGTTTCTGTGGGGTAAAATAGTGCTTCATCCTCAGTGTGGTGATCTCCAGTGCTCAGGACTGTCGCAGGGGAGGCATTGGCAACACCAGGGCTTAGTCAGGCATGTTTTGCAGCATGCATATTTCGTCTAGAGACAGATGTTTGTTTGCTCACTAGAAATATGTAGGTTAACTCCATAGAGGAATGCACATATCTTTACCTGATTGCCCTTCAGGGGAAATTTGAGTAGAACAACTTCAGTGGGAATTGTGGGAAGCACTGAAAAGTCCGGTCACATTTCCTGTGGACTAAGACGTGACATTAGACAATGCAGTTTGAAATTATTAGCTAAGAGGTAAGATAGTGCTATTGCAAAAAGGCTTAAAGGTTTTGTAGGGCTATTGTTAGGAAATGAATCATGAATAGGTCAAAAACTGTTATGTTACTAAGAAATGAGTAGTCCAACTGTGAATGCAGGATGAAGTGGTTTTCCCCCATCTCAGAGATAGAAGATTTCGAGAGAAGGATATGAGTATAAAGCTCTTTCCTGGTTAGAGGAAGCAAAGTGAATCAGGAGTCTCCACCTTGGGTTACAGGCAGCTGAGGTTCTGTAGAGGTCTCTATGTCCCGTTGGGGCCCATTGAACTTGGGATGCCATAGAGAAGGGTGAAAGAACTAAAGTTAATTTACTATTTCTCACACTGTAAGGACTAGAGGGACTCCAGCCATGAAGTTTTGTACAAAAGTACAAATGAAAGCACTTTTTTCACAGAGTACTTATAAAATGATGGAACTGGTTGCCACATAAATTGTGAAAGTGGAAACCATACAAATATTCATGACACACTGAAAAAATTACCTCTGACAGTGATTATTAAGAATGATATTGCATATACAATCTCCTGCTCAGAAGGTCCCGAATTCCTTGCAGTGGGTTTACGCTGGCTAGATGACAGGTGTCCACCAAAGCTGCTCCATCACTTCCCTCCTTACCTGGGCATGGGAGAGAGAATATGATGAAAGGCTCATGGTCAGGATAAGGACAGGAGACATCATTTAGCAATTACCATCATGGGCAAAACAAATTCAGCTTGGGGAAATCAATTTAACTTATCACGGAGCAGATCACAATAGGGTAGAGAGAAACAAAACTAAATCTTAAAACAGCTCTCCCTCACCCCTTCCTTCTTCCTGGGTTCAGCTTCATTGCCAATTTCCTCTACTTCCTTCACCCCAGAGCTGAAGGGGGATGGGAAATGAGGACTGTGATCAGTCATCACATGATGTCTCTACTGTTCCTTCTCAGGGGAGGACATTTTACGCTCTTCCCTTGCTCCAGTGGTGGCTCCCTCCCACAGGAGACAGTCCTCCATGAATTTTTCCATCATAAGAACTTCCCATGGGCTGCAGTTCTTCACAAACTGCTCCTGTGTGGGGAGTCCTGCTGGTGGTGGAACACACCAAAGGAAGGATAACAGGGAGCCAAGGCTCTTTAGGGCACTCTGGAGAGGGACAGCCTTGCAGGTGTTGTGGGACGGTCCAGCCACACACCCTTTTGGGCCCTTGTCTCCCACTGCTTCTAAAGGGAGCTCATATCTCTCTGCACGACACTGGGGAAAAGGTTATCTGCAGCTGAGGACATTCAATGCCCCATCCTGCTCAGGTGCCCAGTGTTGGTGCAGCCAGGGGTGTCTCACCATGCAGGTCCCTGGCAGTGGTGAGCAGTAGCAGAGCCCAGGAGCGGTGGTGCCGGGACCTGCACTGTCCTCGCAGCCTCACCGCTTCTGCAATCCCACTCGATGGCAGCGGCACTGGGGACCCTGCTCGTGACTTACCTTACGGGCAGCTGTGCCCCACAGTGTGACCAGCACATATGCCCGAGCCGCCCCAGCCACGGCACAGCTCACCTCTTCATCCATAACCTCTGTTTTCCTCCTGCCCCTGCCCCTGCCTTATCCCATGGCTAAGCAGGGATAGACACAGACAGGAAAGGAGCTGTGCAATGGTCCAGGCTTTGTTTTGTCAAATGTCACCATGCACATGGTGTACAGTGCTGTGCAATGGGGAAAGGAGGGCATCCTCTTGTTGCTCCCAGCCTCTTTGTCACATTAAGCTTCTGCTTTAGTGGAAATGCTGGAATACACTCTGCCATTTCCTATTATTTTGTGCATGATTTGGCACAATAAAGCCCTCTGTGGCAGGTCTCCAGGAGCTACTGTAACTCTCTGTATGCACTCTATACATTCTGGGGGAATCACAGGGGAATTAACACCGCTGTTTTCAGTCTGCTATTGCAATGCATGAATAATTATAGAAAAAAAATTTGCGTTCATTCAACAGTGTGTGGGAATGTTTGAAATATAAAATCCACTTTCATTTAATTAAGGGGGAAAAAACACCACCAAAAAAAAATCATCATTCATGTTAGGTAGTCTGGGATCCTTCATTTGCTTTAAATGAAAAGGTCAATGTCAGTTTAGGTTCAGTCTAGAAAGATGAATAATTTGTTTGATCACTTGAGAAACAGGAGATCATGTTGCCCAGTAACTTGTTATTATATTTCAGCAATAGTGTCCTCACTCGAGGTTAACTAGACTTGTAGAACCGACAAAGCACGGAGCTGCTTCACATCCTGTGACAGCTTCTGCTGAAGCAGAAGATGTCCTCACAACAAGACACAAAAATATGCAGGAATAATAAAGAAAAAACTTCCTCCTGGACCTCTGTAAATCCAATTTATATTTATGTGAATTGGCTGTATTTCTTGTTAAAAAGAACCCCAAAAAACAACAAACGTAGGAATTCACAGTGGCCAATTATTTCTTGGAATCACAACCTTTTGATCAAAGAAAGACCTTCAGGGGTTATTTTCATTTTTCTGTTCACGGAAGAAGAGAATCTCATTAATGTGGAAACTGTCTTCTCCTCTTGCATGTACAGTGTAGGTCAGTCATATTCTCATCCTTCAACTGGACAATGCCAGATAGAGGAAGATCCCAGATGTAGGATTTCTGGGTTCCTCAGACGTAAGGGTCTGTGACAAAGTGATGGATGTGCAGCTCTGTGCCAGCCCATCTGCTCATGTGTCAGAGCTGCGGGACACCACTGGGGATGGTGCTGCAGGTGTGGATGGTGGTGTTGGTGGACACTGCTGGTGCTTACAGAGGACCTTTCCTTGCACCTTTCCTGAGCAGGATTTGTCCACCCACTCCCTTCTCGTTAGACGTAAGTGCAATTGTAGGCTGCAGTTCCTCTCTTCCTAAGGTAACCCTCTAAATGCATTTGGACCTATTCCACCACAAAAGCACTGCCTGTCTCCCAGTAGAGCTATGGGTGACCACCTCAAGCCCTGTCAGCAAGAGTCCAGGGAGTGTGTTCAGTCCTGCTTGGCATGATTTGTGCTGCCAGCAGACACAAAATGCCCTGATTTGGGCTGCCTTTCCCCTGCATATGGCCTGGTTAGCCTGGTATTTACAGCTGCAGGGGGCAATGATGCCAGTCAGCTACAAAACATGGCCAAACCCAGACACTGATGTGCCCTTGTTGGCTAAGCATCCTGTTGGCCTCTCTGAGAGCCCTTCACACCCACCTGATAATTATCTGACACGTCACTGCAGCCTTTCCCCTTCCACTCCATCCTGTCATGCAAACAAAAGTCGGTCTATGAAAGGTCATGGTTTTCTCCCTGGGATCTGTGCTCAATTGCTCTCTCCACCCCACTGCCTGCTGCCAATGTTGCCACTTCTCCCTGTGCTTGTGCTGCTGGGACGTTGGAACAAAGGACTGGGTCTTTTGTTTCTAATGGGAGCTGCTGGTTTCTGGGAAGCACACAGAGTGCACTTCCTGATCAGAAGCAGTCTTCGTGGTTTGGGGAAGGACTGCTGTTTTAGTCCTAGGCACTTTATTAACTAGAAGAGAATTTGTATGAATACCTCAGGCTGTGGGCAAATCTGGATTTGTATCCATTGTCAGATATCCACTGTATCCACTGTAGCAGGTCCAGACTGTGACTGGTGTGGTCATGGGCTCAAGAGGACTCTTCAGGCCTTCTCCTTCATGACACATCCTTTTCAGGATCCTCAGGTGACTACTCCACCTGAAAAGGTCCTCGACTAACACAGCACCTCTTGTGCTAAACACCTACCTAAACACTGAGTCAGGAATCCTTTGTTCATACTTTTTCTTTTGAAATAATCCACCCCAAGTCCCCCAGCCCTAGGATGTGAAGACTACTCTGGACTTTTCTATTTCTCCTTATCCAAATACTGCAATTAGAAAAACTTAGTCCCTCTGCTCCTGCTCCTATGCTGTCTCTTTGCCGTTTTCCTTTTCATAGTATTTGACCCATCTGCAGTGCCTGATATGTGCCAGGTGAGCTTTTCACAGCACAGACTATTTTTGTTTTTTTGCACCGCTTGCTAGAGAAGCTCCTTCAACCTGACCCTTTCCTCCACAGGCTGCTACGAAACAAACTGCTGTGAAGTGTAAGAGGAAAAGCAAGGTCCAGCCGTGTAGGTGGACCAAAGGTGCCTTAGTAGATCTGCACCCAGATAAATACAGGTTGGTGAAGTTTGTGTGTTCACTACACAGCATGCATCTGACGTGCAGTAGTAGCTATTTTCTAACAGCCTGCAGTCACATCCTGGGGCTGTCTCCTCTGGGCAGCACTGACACATCAGCCCTGTTGTTGCTGTGGATTTCAGGTGAGGTGGTGGCTGTAGTATGAAAAACTGTGAGTTTTTCAAAGAAATCAATTGGAGGCTGATAAGAAAAACCAGTACTTCCAAGCATATAAGAAATATTTTCTGCTTGTCTTTTCACTGCTGTTTTGCCCTCAGCCTCACTTTACGTTTAAGACATGTTGCAACAATCAAGGGTTTTTGAGCAGTAAAAAAGGTCTTTTTCCTTTTTCCAACCTCAGCACCATTCAGAACAATATCTCACTGTAGAGCAAAGGGTTTGTAAACTCTAGAAATAGCATCACTACCAGGGAAAATGAAAGGGTGAAAACCTCAAACCAATGTTTATGAGAGTGGGCTTCAGAAATGTGGGTGGTAGTCCAGTTTTGGCTTCCTGAACACATTGTCTGAGAGGTGTTACACAAACACAGAGAAACATCATTTATATATATGCAAACCAACAGGTCTCTTGCAGTCTGTCTTTTCCAAAAACTTGTCTTGGCTCTTCTATAGCTGACATTATTTTTCCTGACTTCATAATTTTCCTTTTAGCTTAAAATTCATGGGGTGGAGTCTAAGTTCTTGTTTCAATGAAGCTATCCAAGAAAGTAAGACAAATACAGCTGGAGGTTCAGAGGACCTGTTCAGTGACCAGATGAATATAGGGTAGCTCAAGCTTTCCATTGAGTAGGTGGAATGAAAGAGCAAACCATCCTTGAGGATGGTGTGTGAAAGGAGTAACACAATGCAGTTGCCTGAGATAGCCCAGGCATCCTTTTAGGCCCTATGATTCACATGCATCATTGGCATTTGTGCCTTATTCTCAGCTTCTCAAATATTTGTCTTTTGCTGTTATTATTTTTAGCTTGGTTTGCTAAAGAAACAAGGCTGATGAGGCTGCCCATCTGGCTGTCTATTGATCTCATCTGCCCAAACCCCTGTTTCATTCCAGTCTGATGGTGGGATGGACATCTTAGGGTGAATTATTCTCCAGGTGCCATGAAAATTGGTTGCTCCTCAGGGAAGGATGCAGTTCTTGCTGGAGATGAGGGCAGAGTGAATCCAGCTGTTGGTGCGCAGTCTGTGATAGCATCTGGGTGGGTGCTGGGCATGTGCTTATTTATCAGGCCACCCGGGCACAGAACACTAGAAGCCTGAAACACATTATGCTATCTCTTGCCTGTGGGATGATGTCCTAAAGACCACAGGGCAGCTGGGTCATTGACATGCAAAGGCAAGGGGATAAGGACACCCTTCCCCAGATAAAAGAGACTCCCCCGTGTCTGCAGCTCACTGAGCAACTCCTGCATCCGTAACCCTGGGTAACTAACCAGTAAAGGATTCAGCTCTCAGGACGCAGCTGATTTTGAGTGTTTGCATGCTGTTTGCTGTTTTGTGTGAACTGCTTCAGACATACATTTGGTGTGACTCCTGAAGCTGAGCACACCTTGTTTACACTGCACACCTACTCAAGTGAGAGAGGAATGTGACATCTCTTTAGGGAGCTTTGCCACCCATACAGGAGCACCGAGTGATCGGTTCCAATTCTGGATCTCCAGAGATGCTAACTTGTCCATCTTTCACATTACCAAGGCAGCATTTAAGCCCATAAACAGATGGGGTAATGTGGCAGAAGTATAAATGCTTGCTCAGATTTGTCCAATGGGGCTGCTCTGCCTCTAACGTTAACTGTGTGTCTTTGCGGGAGCAAGACTGTTCTGCACAGTGCTCTCACGCCTCTGAAAGCTTTCAAGATTGTTTGCATTTCCTCCCTTTACCAGACTGTCTTACTCTTCATTCTTTCAAAGCTACATTTCTTTTTCTGCAGGGTATTTCCTTCCTTCTCAGGTTTTGCCTTGGCTTTTTGCAGGTATGAAGGAGCACCCACTCAGGTGCTCTCAGGATCCCTGTGTGACTGGCAGACAATGAAAGATCTTGTCATTTCATTTTCATTCTTTTTTGCTTCAAAGTGACTCAACAGCCTCTGCAGAACCTCACCTCCTCAGCCAAAGGGAGCTCATGTCTTTTCCATGCCTTTTTAAACTTATCAAAATTAAGTCCACATATTTAACAAGGAAAGCAGTTCAGGGTTATGTCCTGGCAAGGTCACTAATGGCAAAGGCAGGATCTGGCCAGAGGGACACAGCTTATGCCCTACTCCTTTTTTGCCACTTCCATTAGGATCCTGCTCTGTAAATGTCACACTTAGTGTTTTGATGCGTAAGTTTCAACTGCAACCATATGATCTGCTTGTCTATAAGCAACAGGCTTGCCTTGTTTAAAAATATGAAATAAAGTCATGAATTCACCCTTGGCTAGAGTGCATGTTTATTCCTATACTATGAACTCTGCTCCTGCAGAGAGGAAATTATTATACACGTCAATGCCCCCAAAAGGGGGGGGTCTGAGGAGGAAGTAGCACAAACATCAGAAAAAAAGCCTAACGTGGTTGTTATGAATAAAATATCCAGCCTAGTTTAATCATGGAACAGAATGGCTCCAAATGGCATTGGAGGCCTGGTTTATGAAGCATAGGACTGATACTTCCCCCTTCTGCCATAAGAATTTTATTTTAGTTGATAAAAATGAGGAAAAACCACTGAAAAGTCAGGGTAGAGTGGAAGGATGCTTTGCAGCACCCGTGTCAATTTGCATCTGTGCGGTGTGCTGCAGAAAAGCAGTTTCACCGCAGTCTGACCTCGCTAAAGCTCCATTCCCAAACGTGGGCTTTGCTGGCAGCCAGAAAGGAGCTGCTTGGAGGGGGCCGGCGAGCCTGCTGCACTGAGGCATGGGCAGGCAGAGGCTGCCTGGGGATTCTGCTGCTCCCTCCTCCTTGGGTGATCCCTGCACAAAGAGGGGGTAGGTATCGAAGGCACCGGCCTGCAATGCAGCTGAGGATTCCCCATTGCTGGGGACACCTGGCACTGCTGGAGGACACACAGTGACCACATGAGGCATCCGTGGGTCAACGAAGTCTCCTCCCTTACATGAAATGCTGACGAGGACATAGCTCATTAGGACATGGCTGACATAAGGGATACTGAGCCTTCTCTTCCTTTTCCAAGGATCACTTTTTATTTCACTGGGTATGGTTGTAAAAGTACCTTGGAAGTATCTTTTCTGCACACCATTGTCTGTGCACCACTCCTAGCGCTAAGTAGTGTTTATGCCCTACATCACCGCAGTGCCCTTTAGGGCACCTCTTCCCAAAAGCAACCAGATCTGGGTGGTGGTGAAGGCTTGGGGCACCTCCAAACAGCTAATTTACCACTGCCATTCCTCAAAAGACAAGCAAGGGGGAGCCATCCCTTTCTGGTTCTTCTTCCAAATTGGCATTTGTTCTACAGTAATCTCCTTTATTGCACATGAAATTATAACTAGCTTTGATAAATGACTTTAGTAGTCCAGCTCTTGTTTTGTTCTATGGTTTAATGTAACAACTATTAATTATCTTGTCTACAAAAAGAGTTTAGCCCCTGAATATTTAACAGCATAAAGGACAAACACTTTTAGGTTTCCAGTGCACTATTTGGTAGGTTTCTGGTGAACAGGTTTTTCCTTAGAGCCACCACTGGGTTGTGGTGAGATATTATAGAACTGGGACAGAGTCTTAGGCCAGCAGCAGCCCAATAGAAATGTTCTTTACTGTTCACTTGACATCATTGGTTGGCCCTGAGTCCTTTCTTATCAACAGAGAGAGCTGTGGCAACACTGAACTGTGTCTGGAATCAAAACTTGGAAGTGAAATAAAAGCCAGAACTGTTGACCTCTCTGTATCACCATTAACTTGCCCAGTTTCCATCAGCAGAGCTCTGTTTCAGCTCTCACTGCAGTGAGAGGAAATACATTGCCGTTTTCTTCTTTTTGCTTTCTTCAGGTCAAGACGAGTCAAACACAGCTTTTGCATGCAGTTGAAAGCCCATAAAGACTTCTGCACCTGAGACACCTTTGCCTTGTCTGTGCAATCCTATCCAGGTGCTGCCTTTGGGAAGACATCTTTGTCTTTCTCTTGGACAATCTCTGGGGTCTCTTGTTGAGCTCTGATTTCTGATACCTGCATGATTCCACATGTTGGTAATTTTGGGAGCAACGGGAAAGGCAGCACGATTTTCCTTGGAGCATTCCACACAATTCGCCGTCCACAGCTGTGTACCCATATCAGCATGTTGAACTGGCTGGAGCAGCTTCCCCAGATCCCATTAGTTCCTGAAGTCAGCAGCAATGGCATGCTTCCCCCTGCAGATCTAGGAGCTGCCAAAGAACTTTAGCTCAATGCTTACTCGCCTGGTCCCAGACCTTGCATTCAGCCGCTGGCTTGCTGGCTGGAAGGGCAGAGGTTCAGCTGTTAGTTGAAACATGCCCAGTTGCACCAGCAATTTTCTTCATGGATTTAGTACCTCCACAAATGCTATGGCCTATTTGGATGAACATATCACCCTTGGCTGTCCCCTCACTGGTTTAATATCCATCTCTTGTGTTGGGAATAGCAATGATGGGGTCTGGCCAAAATGCCTCTGGATTTCTCAGTCAACTCTGGTAGACCTCAGATCAAGGGTGCAGGAACCCAGTGAACTACAGACAGCTTTACCACTAAGGGAGATCGTTTTCCTGGACCAACAGCAGCACTAAATACCTTGAATCTGTGCAAAGGCTTGGATTTATTGAAGGTAATTAATACTGAGAGGCCTGGAAGGTGAGTAGTAAGCACCTCTGGCGGCAAGAAAACTTGTAATCATGTGCCTAAATCTGAACGTTGGCAACTATGGAGACAGGGACCCCTTTCACCATACCTCCCCTGCCCCAGGGGAAAACAGAGCTGCAAAGGACTCATTCATACCTTGCTGTCACCTTCATACTGCACCTTCTGAGACTTCTTACAGGTCATCAGCCCACTTGCATTCAGCTCTCTGCCTCCCCTGTTCAGATTTTGCCTAGCTGTTAAGCTGGGGGTTAATACTTCCCAAATTAGCTGTAAAAATTCATAATGAACATTAAGTTCTTTAAGCATCCTGTTCTAGTATTTCCTTTGTTTACAGTCAAATCCATTTCTGGCCTTATTTTAGATATCAATTGTTCCATGTATAGCATCCTTCTTCAGCTTAATATGCAGGGAAATCCTGTCCCATACATCAAGGCTTCTTGTATTTGCAGTCTTTTTTCTGTGGCAAGTTTGTGCCTGGACTACTGAAATGATTTCTTACAATTTCCAACACAGGGAGATGAAATTGGTTTGTAGGTTCAGGACCCTGTTTCCCAGCCTCTCACCTTTCTGAAGGGTGACTTTCTCATGTACACATCTGAGTTACCAAAGCAGCTCCTAGGGATGACGATTCCTGCCACTTGACATGGATTATTTACTGAAGCCTTTCTTAACAACACAGAGAGAAAACTCTCTCCTGTCTGGCTAAGTGTGAAAAGAGAAGTGCTGGTATGAGAGAGGGAGCTGCTTGTCCAAGTGAAGGGAGCCAGTACCCACCAAAGGCAGTGTGCCCTGCCAGACTGAGCAGGGGCAGGGATATGCCCTGCTACTCTCCTGAGTCAGTGAGTACCTTGTCCTTTATCCTTGAGGAACTGCTTTTCAAGTAGCTGCTCTGTTAAAGGGGGATTAACCCGCCTCTCATAGCCATTCCCAAAAGATCCGGTAACGTTTTCCCTCGTATTTTCAAAATGTGGTAGTGCCTGGGGATACCTCAGGGCCTTGCTGGTGGTAACAAAGCCCAGCTCTCCCAGCAAGACCTTCATCTCTGACTTCGTGGGACTCTGTGACTCAGCTCTGAAATAGTGTTTTTCCACTGATAATTTTGATAAGTATAATCTTAAACTGGGCTACATTACAGATGAGAACCCAAGAACGTTTTTAATCTCCTGTTATTTACTTGTAACGTCGTGAATCATAGCATTGCACAGTGTACATGATATTCTCTGATGATATAATTACAGAGCTCTCTGTATACTGTGCTTTCTTAATTCATTGTATTCAACATTCACCTTTTAGCAAGGCATGCTCTAGTTCTCAAATGCATATTACTCAGTTCAAGACTAAACATGGGAATTGAAAACAAGACTCCAGATATCACAGCCACATCACAGTGGCCGTGTGTCTGCTGCGATTCCCAGCCCCACACTGTAGCCTTTGCTCTCTACCCACACATGAGCAGCACTGGGTAGTTACAGGGTAGGTGCAGCTGTACTTTAGAATGTGTGAATGGAGCTTGTTCTCAGCCTTATCACCTGGTGTGTGTTTGCATGATGAAAAATACCTCCGTGGTTGTTGTCAGTTGCTTGTTCCTGATGCGGGAGGTCTCAAAGTTATGTGCTGGCAACGCTGGGCAAGGTGGGGAGTCTGGGTACCTCACTGGTGCCCTTAGCTCTCTCCTTGAAGACAGATACATAACAAATTGTGAGTAGTACTGAAATGAACCATTTCCCACAGTGCCTCCACACATTGTGTCCCCTAAGATCAATCAGGAAGTGAAGTTCAGGGGCCTCACAAACTCAGGGGCCTCAAACAGTATCCCGTCTCCAGGCACGGCAGACTGCATCAGGATAAGCAGGTCTCATGCCCATATGGACAAGCTCCCATCCCTCCCCAGGGAATGCTGCTCTCAGACCATTACAGCTGGTCTGGATGCTGGTTCTGAGTTCATCCAGCACCTTCACCTTCTCTCCCACCATTATTTCCAGGTCAGTCCCAACTAATTTCTACTGTGAAACTTGCCAGAAAGGAGGACAGCAGCCTTTCCAGGTCCAGGCTGCATGGTTCCTCATCTGAGACTAGTTCAAGAAAAGCTGAAGATGCTTGTTGAGGCTCAGTGTCAGATTTGAAAGGCTGCTTGTAGATCTGCCTGGAGAAATGCCCTTGAAATTACAAGCAGCAGCATCTCCAGAGCCTCCTCCAAGTGTGGAAGTTGGAGGGGCCATGTGAATCTGTGTTGAACAAGAGCTAATCTGGAACACTTCCTGCAAATTCCAGGGAAATGTCATTTGCTGTGCTAACCTTTGCTGAATCAAGCATTGATGATTAAGCAGCACTCCAACACCCAGGCCTTTTACCCCAAGCTTTCTTAAAATCATAAATTAACAGTTGGACTCTATGATGTTAAAGGTCTTTTCTAACCTAAATGATTCCATGATTCATTATCTGCTGGGTTCCCAGCTCTGCCTTAGCTCTCCCTTGGAAGTTACAAATATAAAGATTTGCCCATAATCTAATTCTCTCTGTGCCTCCAAACCTTGCAGGGAAGATGCCAGTAATTTTCCAGATTTGTCCCCTCCCTCCACAGTTTAGCCAACACCAGCTGCTGCTGTGTCACTGAGGGGCCACAGCCACCAAACAGCAAGTAAACAAAGCACAGGCCATCAGCAAACTGCCTTATGGGTGCTTTCCCATCAAGGACCACATCCTAGGAAGCCTTGGATTTCCTTTTGTTTCCTTGCCTTCTCCCACATCTGATTTTCCTACTTATGAACATGCAAATGCAAGAGGGAAATTTAGGAAATCTGTTACTAAGGCAACTGATTAGGTGATGATGCAATTACCTTGTTATTTGAAAGTCAGGGTGCTGTGTGCTGCAATGAGCTCCTACCAAAGGGGAGAAAAAAAGTTTTCATAATACTTTCCCACTCAAAGGCAGCACAGCCCTAAAAATTACTTGCCTTGAGAATACAACAAGAATCCCAGAAGTCTGCAGGGTCTGGCTGTCTTTGTTGCAACAGGAGCCAAGGAAAAATCTCCTCCTTTCTCCAATGCCAACAGGATCGAGGAGGGAGTAACTCAGGAGATGTCAAGAAGTCCATGAGAAAAAGCAATCATGTGACATGAGCAATTAACAAGACACCCACCTATAATTGCATTTAATTATGAAGAAAAGAAATCATAGCAGCAAAGATTTAGGTCTTTGAACACAAATGTTGTACCTAAATACAACTGTAGAGATGACATTGGACTCCAGCACCTCAATGTCATGTTTGCAGGGAGCGGCACAAACTGAACACAGGATTCGAGGTGCAGCCCCACCAGCGCCAAGTACAGGGCGACAATCACTGCCCTGTCCTGATGGCCACAACATTGCTGACCAGGGTGCCATTGGCCTTCTTGTCCACCTGGCTCATGTTCAGCTACTGTTGATCAGCACCCCCAGGCCCTTTTCTGCTGGGCAGCTCTGTCCCGGCCTGTAGTGCTGCCTGGGGCTGTTGTGACCCAAGTACAGGACCTGTTACTTTTCCTTGTTGAACCTCACACAATTGGCCTTGGCCCATGGATCCAGCGATGCAGTTGAGTCTGGCCTGGTTCTGCTGTTTCAGATTCTTTCTCTCCCTGGTTTGACCTCCTGTGGCTCTACCACATACTTTTCTTCTGCATTTTCCTTCCCCCTTCCTGTTGCCTCCACACATGCTGCCTCCACCCTTCTATACAGTCTTGGGCCCATGCAGCATTTCTTTCACTTGACTGGTGCCCAGAGGTTCTATCTCTGCATCAGACCCTTGCCTTTGGCCTCAGCACACACTGAGTTGGAAGGAAGGGCCAGGAGCCAGCACAGATGATGGGGACCTGGTCAGCCCCCGGTGAACATGGTATTTCCTTCCTTTTCCTCCATGCCTATCCTTAGTACATTCAGTCTCTTCATTGCCTGACACACCAGGATTTTCATCCAGGTACCTGCTGCCTGTTCTTTGGGTTGACATTCCTCACTGGACGAGTCACCTCAGGTCTGCAGCTTGCTTTGGGACCCTACTCAACCCCGTGACGCATGTTACTTGGCTGCCTCTGCCAGCTCCCACTGTGAGTTTCCATGTCTCTCTGCACAGATCTGGCTCTTTCCAAATGCCAGGAGTCACATTCTGGGCTTTTTTTTTTTTTACCTCTGTTTTCAATGTTTTTCTTAATAAGTCCTCACACTGGTCATTTGCTCACAAAGTTTTTCTGGGGACCAAGAAAAGGTGGTGGAAGAATCAATAAAAGTCAGCAGAACTAGATCTCAGGTGGTAGGTGTCATCAGGAGATGCCAGCTGTGGCTTTTGGCAGGGCTGCTGGGGTAGCCAGAGGCAGGGAATTTATGCTGTTGGAGAGTACATGCTAAAGGAAAAAAAAGATGGGGGAGAAGCAAGCAAGCCTGCTGCTTTGTGTCCAAGATACCAGGAACCTTGTAAAGGAGCAGGAAATATTGACCTGCTGTTCTGGACTTGATATCACCTCCTTAGCCTGCATTACTGCCCCTCTGCAGCTGCACAAGTGCATTTGAAGTCATTGTTTTGAATAGCTTCAAAACCAAAAACCCACTTGAGTCAGGGCTTACACAGTAAGTCTGGTACCACACAGCACCACATGGATCCTGAGATGTGTGTCGCAGTATCAGTCAGGCTAAAAAAACATGGGCATCGTTTGCCCTGCCAGAGTGCTTGGAAGTGATGTTGTCCAAAAACATTGTGGAGAAATACCTTCAGAGGGACCAGGCTGGAAGAGGTGCAGAAGACCTTCTTGCACTGCTTTGTTACACAACAGCTTCCCAGAGCCAGACCAGAGCTCAGAGGATGCCACAGCTGTGACTACACCATAGACCTCCACAGATGTCAACTTTATCCCTCAGAGAACTTCTCCCTGCTCCTCTTCTTTGACCACATCATCCTGGTCACCTCTTGCCTTCCAGGTGTGGTGCTGAGAAGGGTGTGGAGCTGCCACCACCCATGGGCCACACAAAACCCGCACATTGCTTCTGTAGGCTGTTAATCTTAGAAGTGGTGTCATGGTCCAGGATAAGCTGCTTTTCCCAAGGACAGTGGCTGACTTGAAAATACAAAACATATTGTTCCTCCTTCTCTTTTGTGGGAGGTGTCCCACAAAAGTGCCCATAAAGCATAGGACAGAGCTCAAGAGGGCTGCATACAGCCTCCAGTCTTAGGCAATGTGCCATGGCTAATGCCAGCAGAGGAGAGCTACTGCATGATCTTCTATCAACCATTTGCAGAGGCCTATTTGAAATGAGCCTGCATTTGGCTAAATCCACCATCTCTGGAGTTTAATTTGACATTGAGTCTTCTTACAGTGGAAAGGCAAAGCCTTGGTGGGAATCCCCTTGCATGCAGACTCCTTGGATGATGCAGCAGGAATCTGATTCGGCAATACTCTCTGTCCCCATCCCCTGTCCAGGGCTGGCACTGGCCCCTGCCATGTGTGTGTGTGTACACAGCTCAGGGCTTGCTGCAGTGATTTCCCAAGGCCAGGGAGGAAAAATGAAAAGGAAAACGAAATTGCAAAACTACATCTGCTCTGTGGGAAGTGCTCAGGTAGTATGAATTGTCACAGAGACAAGGCAACCCCCTGCCACTTTCTAAATAGAGCCAGCAAGGGTATGCAACACTAGTAAAACTAAAATGATCATCACCTTCCCCTTGAAGAATTCATACGCTTCTGAATTTATTCTCCTGATTGCTGCAAACTCTGCTTTTTTTTTCTTTTTTTTTTTTTTTTTGTAAATACAGTATCTTGTACCACATTTTTAGAGTTTTACAAGAGATGGCAGTGTGACCACAAGTCAGTGTGTAGATGCTGAGGGCCACAGCAAGGTCCCGTGGAGAGAAGCAGAAGTGAAAAAGTCAGTGAAAAGTGAAAAGGTAGTGAAAAAGTGGTTGGGGAAGGAACAAGGGTGCCTGCAAGGAAGTAGTCTCTTGTAGGCAGACTCCTTGGTGTTTGTTTCTGTCCAGGCAGGCCCTGGGCTTCCATATGAGGCATACAGATATGATCCCCTTAACACCTTTGCTTCTCAAAATCTCCACACCTCTAACACCACCCACCTGTGCCTAGGATTTACTTGTGTTTCTGAAATGGCTTTCCTCTGGTGACATCCTTGTTGAATAATATGGACTTCACAACATGTGGGATGAGAGCAGCTGAGTCACGTCTTCCCTCTGTGCTCCCCAGAGTGGGATGCTGCTCAGACCTAGAGGCAAAAGCAAGGTTGGCTTTTAGCTGCCTGAAACAAGCCTGCTGTCTTCACTCATTGCCCTTAGTGCTTTACAGAGTGCTCTATGCCAGAGGAAAGAGGGTCCTCTTTCCATGACCACACCAAAGTGTTTCCCACCTCTGTTGTCCCGGGAGTCAGAACAGCAGGGAGAGGGGGTCACTGGAGTGCTCCAGATGTGCACTGGAGTGCTCCTGCTGGGGGTCTCATGGGCAGCTGGAACAGGCACTGAGACTCCCAGTCCCCAAGTGTTTCAGCCACCACATCTTGACAATGATGGGGAGCACCCCAACCCTTGTACCACAGGCCCTCATCACAGCTTGGAAGACCACTTCTACCTATGGAGCACAGGAAAATCCAGGCACAAAACCAGTTTAGTTCAAGTCTGCAAAACGGTCATGTCACGATGTCAGGAATTTCCTCCCTTTCTCAGTCCAGCTCAAAGCTCCTGCCCTCACATAACCCTCCTTAGCAAGTTGCTCCCTTAGCCTTTAGCTGCAGTGAAGAGTTCACTACTGAAGCCACTGGTTTTCCTTCCTAGAGGCAAACATGACTTGACTTTTTGCTTGCTTTCTGGGAAATACTGGCTTTGGTTCAGCTCAGAAGGGTTCTGTGGTGCCTTGGCAGAGCACCCCAAAGAGATGGAGATCCCCATAGCGTCCAATTAGGTCTTCTGCCTTTATATATTTATTTTACTGATTGTAATACGCTTTTATGGCCAAAAAGAATTGGATACTTCAGGTAGAAGCCACTCTTTATTTTTATTGTAATGTTTTATATTCATGGCAATAATTACGGGTTGATTATGATGGTCAGTCTGCTTTCAATTTTTTATACTTCTGTAACAACTTCTCTAACAAATTCCTTACATACATGGAGCCATGTTGAAGCTCACTCTGAAGGACTCTGCAAAACTGTGCAGTCATAGAATTATTGATGTGCATTTTTATACTGCTTGGGAGTCAGATCTGAACTGAAGGTGATTAATAGAAATTCACTGTAATTAAAATATTTTCCAGTGCTGAGCCCTTTACAAACCCTTCAGCCCACCTCTGTCTCTTCTATTATTTCATTTGTCCCTCTGTTTTTAAATCCAGGAGTTGATATTTTCGCTGGGCTTTTGTGCAGAGTATTGCACAATATCATGACTGCTTTCTGTGAGAAAGCACTAAACAAATACAGTCATAGACTCTTATGATTGTTGAGGTTGGAAAAGACCCCCAAGATCAGCTGTCAACCCAGCACTGCCAAGTCCACCACTAAACCATGTCCCTGGGTGCCACATCTATACATCTTTGTGTCTCGGCAGATGGTGACTCAACCACTCCCTCAGGCAGCCTGTTCCAATACTTGATGACCCTTTCCATGAAGAAAACTTTCCTAATACCCAATTTAAACCTTCTCTGGTGCAACCCGAACCCATTTCCCCTTTTCTTATTGCTTCTTACTTGGGAGAAGAGACTGATCCTCTCCTTGCTAAAACCTCCTTTCACATAGTCCTGGAGACTTATAAAGTCTCCCCTGAGTCTCCTTTTCTCCAGGCTAAACAACCCAAACTCGTTGAGCTGCTCCCCATATGACCTGTGTTTCTGAACCTTCACCTTCGATCATGGTCATCCATGATCCACCACACCACACAGAATAGCTGAGGCTGGAAGGGATGTCTGGAGGTCATCTTGCAGTGCATGAAGCCTCGCTGATAGACCAGAAGTGTGATCCTTTTCCTGCTTGTGGCAATATAAATCAGAAATTAACATTTTTTGTTAGCTTTAGGTTGCAGACCCAGGTTAAGCCTGAGTTGATTTGTTTTGGCAATGTGCTTGGATTGCTTTGGGAGGCAAACTCCAGAACTTCCCAGAGGATCTCAGGAGTAAAGCTTTGCCAATTCCCCTGTGATCTGGACTTCCAATTAGGATAGGATTTATTTGCCCTGCAAAATATTAACTCTCATTTTGCACAGCAGGTGCAGCATTACTGACTTACAGAGCCAGGAAAGTACTCAGGCTAGGTAGTCTAAAGCTGCTACTTTAACTGCCTGAGCTGCCACTGAAGCTCATCCCTCCACCAACTTTCCACAAACTGGATGTGGGTGGTGCAGTCCATTCCCTTCATCAGGCTACTGAGAAGCATCTGAAAGGACGTTTACAGAAAATGGGAAAACATCTCCTGAGTATGGAGGTCAGTCTGAAGACAGGAGGTACGTCAGTGTAGGGAAGGAGCAAACCTGAGCCAGGATCTGAGGAAGAGGCAGCCTGGCTGAGAGACCCACCGATACCTGCACGCAACAGCAGCACACTCATCAATTGCTGCCAGCAGTGCCAAATCTGTTTTCCAGGTCATCAATCTTACCAGTCACTGCAAAACATTACATAACTCCACTCTACTTGATATTCAGCTTCCATCACATCTTTGTAAGGCTTAAGCCAAAGATCTGGGCAGATTTTGCAAAATCAGATCCAGCCTGCTAATGGGTGCCTCATGTTTTTGTTGTTGTGGCTTAGTGTGTTGCTCCCTGCCTCTGAGACAGCATGTCTCATTCACATGGGTTGTGCAAGGGCTGCCAGCATCCCCCCAAAAGCTTACTAAAGTGTGCTGCCAAGCTTAATGTGGTGGGCCACCCAGTTAAATGTCTGGGAGAAGCACGTATCCACATGATGAAATAAGTTATTTGGCTTTGTTGGAGTGTCTTTCTGTAGCACTGAGCCCGTGGCAGGACCAGCACTGGCTGGCAGTACCCCAGCCTTGCCCTCCCATCCTTGCTGATGGGAGAAGCACACAGTCCAGAGTGAAGAATAAACAGGAGGGTATGCTCAAAGGAGGAGCTCATCTCTTCGAAACCTCAGTAAAAGGCTGTGTGCTGTGTCAGAGCATTTTCCAGAGCATCCTTTAGGGCTGCCACACAGACCAAAGGGTTTTTTTTTCTGCTCCCTGCATCAGCATTGCCTAAAATATCAACTTACATTCATTTCCGTTCCTTCAACCTACAGTCCTCAGTCCAATGTCACCCAACCACACAGTGCTCTACAGCTCTCTGAATCTCTTCTCCACCTTATTCTATTTGAGAATTTTGCAAAAGGCAGGGGACAGTTTCAAGGTGTGACTGTCCAAGAGGTAAGAAAATGAGGACAGCCTTAGTGGGCCAGACCAGAAATCCATCTAAGCAGGAATTCTGATGGTCTCTGGGTGGAGGAGGAAGTTGATGCATCGGAAAGAGTGCAAAAACAGCATGGGAGAACCCATTGTACAGCTTTCCAGCTGGACAGCAAGCCCACTACAGCTAACAACCATCTAAGACCATTAAAGTAGGAACAACCACAAATCTTCACAACCCCTGCATGTGAGATGCATTGCTGCCTATTTTTCTCAACATGCCGTGTGGGTGTGACAACAAAAACCAAATAAATGATAGAAGTAAACTCTCCACAAAATTCACCATGGGGCTGCCAATACGATCTCTCCTGCAGGACCAGCTGGGGGATCAGCCACACCTGAGAAATGTGAGTTGTTTTGCCAGGGCACCATTAGACAGCATTTGTATTTGGCGGAGATGAGAGTCATGGCCAGCCCTGCCTGGAATTCAGAGGTGGCTCCTGTTCACAAAATCTTTCCTGCCTGCTCTCTGCTAACAATTAATAAGTGTGTAGTTCATGCTCACAAACACTTCAAAGCCCTAGCTAGTCACCACAGGCTAACTCTGCATTTAAATATTTGTGGAGGATAAATATCACATTACGTGTTTAGGATAAGACAAATTGCTCTTTGCCTTGAGTTGGTTAGACAGATGACTGGTTGGTATGAATCACAAACGCTACAGACCAATACATAATTCCATACTGAGCACGGTGTTATGGCACATGGTTATGTTCCCTGATTTGATGGCTTATTTAACTAATCAGCACAGCAGGAGCAGTTCATTTCAACTATTCCAATAAATGAGAGCTCTGTAATTTGCACATGCAGCTGTAATAGTTGTAATGCTTCATTCCTGCTGTGCTGCTTAGTTACATAAACCATCTAGTTGGAATCAATACTTATTTACTGTACCTAATCAACACAGTTTGAATCATAAACATTCAGAATTTGCATATAAGGTGAGCCACTGAGATTTCCCCCAGGTACAAATATCTGAGAGTTTCTTAATCCGTTCAAAGGTCAGGAGAAAGGGACGTAAAAATGAATAATGAACAGCCCATGTGAAGGCTTTGTTAGGCCTTTTCAAGGGAAATGCAGGGGTTTGACATTCATAACAAGAGGCTGCTGGAAACCATGAAGAAAATACACAAGAGCAGCCTCTCCTGTGCTGCAGAAACTTTGACCAGTAATTTTCTGGCAGCTTTCAATTACCAGTGGATGGGCTGATGAGCTGGATGCAGAAGGAAGAGATGAAGGTCCAGATCTCATCATGAAGCCTGGTGGCATTTAACAGCACCTGGGGCAGGCAGGGGCTGGTGAAAACCTCCATGAACATCAGAGCTTCTGTGGTGGTGTTCACCTAGCTGGTGAACAGCAATCTCAGAGGAGGCCTGGTAATAACTGATCCTGTCCATTTCCTACCTGGTATCTAATAGCAGAGTTTCAGTGTCCCTATCTAAAGCACACAGGGCTCATCCTGTGTAACACTGCTTCTCTTCAGACACCCTCAAGCCTGAGCTCTTGCCAAAACTAGTGTTAGCAGCAAAAGATAGTTTAGGGGATGGCTGACCACCCACTCCATAGCCCTTTCTGGCATCCTTCTTGAAAAGCCAGCTACAGAGTACCCCAGGTGCCATTGGGGTGAGCTGTGCAGGAGGCAGAGAGTTTTTCATGGGCAGAGGGGCTGCTGGATCAGGTGGGAGCCACGGCTCTGCTGGACCCATCAAGTTGGCAGCCAGGATCTGCCCAACTTCCCCTCATTGTGCACACCTTGAAAGATTTAAAGAGCACTGTACCCTATGTTCATTTGAAAAGGAACTGGACAATTTTGATTCCCAAGTTAATTTCCTCCTTTTATAAAAATAATAGAGGGAAGAGGGGGGAAGTTGAAAATAACTTCATCCTCAAAAAGACACAGTTTAGAATCCCCAGTTCTCAAACAGGTTTGCCTTGTCAGGTTTGTTTTGATTTCCATTTAAGATCTTTGTTTTAATAGAATATTCTCCTGGAGGAATGCACAGCCAGTTTGTCACAAACATGTTTAATCAGAGCAGATGGAAGGCAAAAACTGGTGATTGCTGTGAGCTCATGTGCCTTTACATGGTACATCTGGGGTTGTCTTTCAGAACTGGCTCCAGGCTTCACAGCGGTCTATGCAAAACCGAGTTTTTCAGCCCAAAGTAGTCAGATGAAATGAGCTTGCCTGGGGAGACAGCTTTGTTGCCCTGGCTGCCCTGGTCTGGGTGAGGATGTTGTCGCTGCTGGTGTTCCAGCACAACCCCTGGCCCCTTTGGGAGCAGCAAGCTGGGGAGCATTGCTTTTCAGGGGGTGGGTGCTTGGTGCATCAGCCCTCCATCTGAACATTCCTCTTAGCTCACCTGCACAGGGACCTGATTCTGTTTTCAATGCTTCAGCACATCTGAGATGTCTGTTTGGAATAGCAGCAGTGGCACAGGTCGTGGGGCAGAAGCCAGGGGCAGGTCTGGTTCATTGGGGTATCTTAAATGCTCATCTACTAAGCAGCATGTTTTAAAACAGAGGTAAAAAGAAGACCTTTCCTGGCAGAGGAACTGCTGGGTGTTGTATTCCTGTATTTGGAAAGCACTAAAATACATGGAAGAAGCTTGTGGACTCAAAATGTCTCCCTGAAGCAGAGTACCTGCTCCTTGTTCTTCCTGCACCATGGAAAAAATACCTCAGTACCGTAGCACCAAAATACATTGCAAATCACAGCCCTCTGGGCATTAGCTTGCTTTATGAGTCTCCCTCTGGCTTTTGCAGCAGTGCTAAAGGAAATTACATCAAACATGACAGCCTGCTCCCCTAGGCTTGACAGGGCAGGTCCCTGTAAAGTGATAAGGGCTTTAAATGGGGGCTGTCCCAGCAGATGAAGGCCAATATCCCTGGTATGAGGGTGGATTTTGTTCCCAACCTACTGAAAGACTTCATGAGTCAAAGACATGGCCTCTGCATGTGCTTGCCCCAGTAAACCATGATGAGATATTTTTTTATAGCACAAAGTGAGGTATGTGAGCCTGTGAGATCAGAAATCTGTGTTTCTAAAGCAAATGCAGCACACCAGTGAGTACATACGCATATCTTCTAGAAACAATTTTAAGATCAGCATGTAAAATACTCTGTTCCAGGGTTAATTTTTGCTGTTATTGGAATTCTTCTACTAATGGGCATCCTGTGATGTACCTGGAATGAGCCTTGAACCCACTCACCCCCACTACCTGTGACTGCAGAGTTGGACATTTGCTCCGAAATTCAACAGAACCCCTTCAAAGCCCACAGTGCTGTTAGCAATGTTTGCATCATGACACTTGGTTGCAGCATGCTTTTCACAGCATCCCATAACCTGAATGCATTTCTTAGCTGACCTTCGTGGGATGCTGGACAAAAAAGAATAATTTGAGCACTACTCAGATCTCATCTTGCCCTTGTATCCACAGTGTGCAAATCCTGCGACCAGAAGAAACAGATTTAAGGCAAACCTGTACAGATTTTTCACCTACAAGTCCATACACTCTGATGGCCTCTGCCTGAGTCTGAGGCAAATCTAGTTAAGTCAAGGAAATTGAATCTCAGTATCACTTTGGGCATCAAAGGATGCCCTCCCTTAGGACAGAGGTACCAGCCAAGGCAGGCAGTTATCCTGGTGCACAAAGGTGCTGCCCAGTGTAAGGGCATGCCTGTGAGCACATGTGTCCCCAGGACACGAGTACAGGGGAGACCTGCACGTAGCTGCCCAGCTGTGCAGGCACAGAGCCTTGAATGCAGCCCAGGAGATGCCTGCCCCTCCGCTCCTCCCCACTTTGCTCATTTGCAGGGGATGTTCTGCACTTGTCAGTTTTACAGCATCCCAGGATCCCACGGGCTGGTAAGACTCCTTTAAAACACATCACAGCTCCCATTGCATTTGCATCCTGAGTTTGTCCTGGTGCACTTAGGTTTTGGCTTTGCTGCATTGTCAGGGGGTTCTGTTCACAAAATCTTTGCATTGGGGTGCTTGTTACTGTGTTGAGGTTTTGTATGGAAACTGGCATAAAAATGCAGGGGTTTCCCTCATTATTTCACTCAAAATACGTTTTCAGTCATTAGTTACTGAGTCCATGAGCATTTCAAATAACTGAGTGGAGGTGGATGCTCAGATATATCAGCTGGTACTTGAGTTTACTCCACCACTTCAGATACAGACAGCTGAAATATAAGACTAGGAAAAATCAAAGCATATAACAACATTTTCATTGGAGTTTTTTTGTTGCTCGACAAAAGTTGTTATGTTTTCCTGAAATGCTGTTCCCAGATTCTAAATAGCTGTCTTCCCTCCTGACACAGCAGAAATTCTATTGTGTAAAATACACTCCTTTCATTTTTATCTTGCATTTCTGCCAATAACCATATATATATACCTATATTTAGTTGTATGTTTCTCTCCATGACAGGGAAGAAAGCAATTCTGGCATGAATATACTTGTTCACATGCTGAATTTTCATTTGCTTGAATAAAATTCCCTCTCCAGACATCTGTTTATCCATCCATCCAACTACTCATTCATCCACATAAGCATAAAAACCCATAAAAATATTTGAAGAAAAACAGCCCAAAATGGGTACAGTTGCAGCTGTAATAAACTGTAGGTAATGGAGAATCTTAGTTTTAGATTTTTTTGACAACCTATCCCTCTCTGATGTATGCTGTGCTGCCAGTATATTTATGACAGGAAAACTAGTTGAAGAAAACAATTAGTTGTTGGCTGAGCAGTTTTTAAAACTCAGCTTTAGTGCAGCTGTTTACCTTTTGAAATATTAAGAAATTATCAGGAAAAATAACTTCAAGAGAAATTCTGCTGAAATCTTTCCTCTGGTGTGTTTTTTCAGGTAGGTGCATTAAATATTAGGAAGAGAGTTCTGCTTTCTGACAGTAGGCATGTAGGTAAGAAATGCAAACATTTTAAGAATGAAATTTGTTTGAGCTCAAGAAGGGGAGGCTCAGGGGGGACCTCATTGCTCTCTACATCTCTCTGAAAGGAGGGTGTACTGAGGCTGATCTCTTCTATTGTGCCTACGGCGAGAAGACTGGAGGAAATGGCCTTAAGCTAAGACAGGAGAGATTCAGATTAGATATTGGAAAAAGTCTTTCACTTTGACAGTGATCAGGCCTTGGAAAAGGTTGCCCGTTTTTTGGAGGTGGTGGAGTGACCATCCCTGGAGGTGTTTAAGAGGCGTCTGGATCTGGTGCTGGGTGATGTGGTTTAGTGGTTACAGTCGTAGTGCTGGGTTGATGGCTGGACTGGATGGTCTTTAAGGTCTCTTCCAAACCTAATGATTCTATGGTTCTATTGTGTCTTTATGATAAACACGGTACTATCAAATGGTGGAGCGAACAGCTCTGCACAGTAATACTCAGGTGGATTATCTGCTTAAATCTTCCGCGTGCAACTTCAGTTATCCTTCAGGAGTCAGAAACAGATATGGAAGAGGTTACACAAAATTAAGTCTGACAAAGGAATACATCTGAATAGAAACATTTAAATATTTTTGCTCCTTCACATGGTTTTGGCACCACAGGCAGTAGATCTTGTTATGAAGATATGAAAATTACATCTTTGCTTCCCCTTTGACAGGTTGCAAATTTGTGATACAATATAAGACACCCCAAGAATACCTAAGCAATGCTAAATAAATGATCTTCATATGAAATTGTCAACTCTTTCAGCATCCTTCACCTTTTCCCCATCTTCCTATGTTCCTCATAATTTCCTAGCCTCACCTCCCACAAAAGCATGACCAAAAATTTATGGCCTTACACTCACTCTTCTTCACCAGGTCTTTGCTGCTTTAGCTCCTCCTTGGGCTTGATGGATTTTGCCCAGCATCCCTCCCTGGGAAACAGCATCTCTCCAGCTCTGTCATGCAATACTCTTTTCCCTTTGGGCGGTCCCTGCTTCTCCCTTGGAATACAACAGGAAAGGTGCAATAAACAGCAGGTGAGGGAGGTTCCTGATGGGAATTTCCCCCTTGATCAGCTCCACTGAAGCCTCTGCAGGGAAGGGCCTTTTCCAGGTCAAACACAGAAGTGTTTGCAAACATGTGCTTCCATGGAGACAATCTTACATCTTTTTTTAGGCAGACCTGACATGATAGGGACATCAAAGCCAGCATGGGACATGCCAGAATACAATCCTGAGCTTGTGGTGCTCACTTTCCCTAGCTCAGGAGGTTTTCCATGATTTATTCCTTACACACCAAAGCCATTGATTTATTGATATCTCCACCCTAAGGAAGTGTCCAAATTCCCTTGTGGCTTTGATACCATCAATGATTTAGATATTGCTTCAGCTGCGAGCATCGTTTCTGCTGGTCCCCAAGGATTGTGCCCTGCTTTGGGCTGCTCTGGCTTGGGTATCCTCATCATTTTACAAAGGATAGTTCATCTAGATGAGCTATTGACAAATCTACATCAGAAGGAAAGCAGAAAAATCTGTAGATGATCAGGACATCTTTGGTTTTAACATTAAGACTGTAGCACATTTCAATACCATGTACTTTATGTTTCCACTGGAAAGGTGTGTTGAAGCCTGTGGACCAAATAATCTTTCAGGGTACTGGAACTTACTCTCCAAATTAGGGAAATTGGGTAGTTCAGATATAAAAATGGAGTCTGGTGAGCTAATACAAGAGAAATCAATTCCCTGTTAGCTCCCAGCATTTCCAAGTCAATGTATTGCATGCACATCACAGAACCTGACAGTGGGGAGAAAACAGGCATATTTCATTCCCTGCCTTTCAGATCCCAATAGCAATGAACTCTGGCCAAAACACTTGTTTGGGAATTTATGATCAATTGAGGTTATTGGACCTTAGCCTTAGGTTAAGCAGGTCCCTAGAGGTCATTAATACCTATTAAATGCTCTGTATCTTTTTTATTGCAGTTTAAATGATGAGTAACTGTGAATATAAGACTGTCGGCCATATATAAGGTTGCTGAATCTAAAATACATTAACAGAGCAAACTGAGCTCTAACTAAAAGTTTGTTACCATTCGCTTGTTCTTTCTGTCGCAGACCTGGTGATTAGGCTGTACTGAAAGGTGATGTGAAATAAAACTTGTGATGTTTTGCAGAAAGAAGGAAAAAGAGATACTGGAAAATAGGATACAAAATTGTCTTCTGCAATGTCATTTATTAAATGATGTCTCTAGCCTTTTCTATCTGAGATACACTTTATATTGGCAGCATGAGTCTTGCAGGAGGCATAAAGATGGGGAACAATGAGAGTGTATTTTACATACATTACATTTTCAGAAAAGAGAAAAGAAAACATGAAATGAAACAGTTTCTTAATAGATAATGCAATAGCAAAAAACCACATTCTGAAGATCCTTAACTTTGTATTAAATTGACCACAATGGACAAAGTAATATTTACAACATGATTTGAAGGACAAAGAAGAACCAGTGTGAAAGAGAAGCTGCTGTGAGCCACAGGTGTTATTTTCTAAAATGAAAAGTCCAGTACACCTCTTAGGAAAAAACTAATCAGAATTATGTATGGGAAGTGCTTCTGGCCCTAAACTGAGAAAACCATATGAAATTTCCCAATACTGGGTGTAAATCTTTGCCTGAGGCCTCCCTCTGCACAGTGACTTTTTCTGGTTCAGGGTTGTGTGTACATGCTGGACTGGACACAGGGAGCAATTTTGGCAGCTAAGATACCACTGACCTCTGCTGGGAGTAATCAGGCACATTTAGCTTCTGTCCTGGGTCCTGTGCTGCGCTGATGTGGTGGAGATTCCTCTGGCAGAGGCTGATGTGTGTGTGTGAGTCTCTGTGTGTGTGTATACACAT
>WAAG01008175.1:77287-90505 GCA_013390105.1 Tichodroma muraria | reverse complement strand
ACATGCAGAGTTCAAAATTATATACCAAGACATATTACCGACTTAATACAGTGCACAAGACAGGACACAACAAGAAATCATAGGAGATAGATAACATACACACATAAGCAAGAGAAGAAAGAACAATTTATGCTAACAATGATAAATAAGAAAAAAGTACTAGAAGACCATGGACTACAAGTGGTTTATTTAATATTTTTCTGAATTAAGATGAAACATTAATGTATCAATTTACACATTCTTCAGTGACCAGGTCTTGCTAAAACAAAAGAAAGGAAACAAACGAACTGATCAACCAAGCTAAAACTTAGAAATATTTTAAAACATCCAGTGACATTAAATACAGCTGCTTAATTCCATGTTCAAGGAAACAACACATTGCCTTAGAAAGGTATATCCACAAAAAACTAGGAAATACAGGAAGTTACTAGCAAGTTTTTTTGATTAATCTGTTTTAGGTAAAGCACCTTTGTTTATCTGTAACAAGTAGTATAACATATGAGCTGATTAAATAGTAAGTTCGGGAAAACTGAATGCACCAGAAATATTTAGGAACTGGTCTGCATGAAAACTAGATTTTTTAATTCAGGATGAAGAACACTGAAAGACCTTCATAAAAGATGGGTAGAGAAAAAATATAACTCTCCAGAGAGCACTCTTTATTTTTAAATGCAGGAAGCATTAATAATAAGTGCCAGAATATATGTGGTTTGTTGGGTTTTTTAAAGAACTTGTGCAATGTGATGAGACAAATCATCAGCCAAGATTAGCTACTGTATTTGTTGAAGCGGACCCCAAGATTGTCACAACAGAAAGACCAGAATGAGGAAGCACAGAGGCGGCAAAAGACATCTGAATTCCCTGCCAATTTTCCAACAAACTTCTTCAGATGTGACAGATATATCAGCTAAAGCTGGCTTCATCTTATTAAACCAGCTTTACCTAATCTACAACGTATATGTAGACCCAGGAAGTGTCCAGGCATCAAGCCTGCCCTGGGCATGCTGGTAACCTGACTTTGATCAGTGACACCAATAGCAGCACAGTTAGCAAGTGCCTTTAGACTGCACTGCAGGACACTTCAGCTGTTTCATCAAATCTGAGCTGAGCATTGGTAATTTCAGGTTTCAAAGTCATCAGATTTAAAATATAAAGCCTGCTTTGTTTCTTCAAGATAAAACTCACACCAGTCCCCAGTCACTCAGTAAACAATCTCAGCAAACACCTAATAAATTATGAGCGCAATGTGAGATATGGAGTAAGAAAGGAAAACAGCTGTATGTCAACGAGACTGCAATTTTTAACATCTTAAGCACATTTTCAAGTTTAGTCTACTAAAAAAAAAACCCAAACAAGCCAAGACACAAGCATGCTCTGGAGAGAAGCACTTCCATAACTCTTCAAAAAAGCCACTGATACTGTTTCAGCAGACATTTCGTAACAACTGTGGACAGAAAAAGTGGAAGTACTTTGGTCTGGTAAAGTGTTAATAACCCCTATCTAAAAACAATCAAATTTGAAGTCAGACCTTCTTTTGCACTCAAAGGCAGGCTATTTGTTTTGATTAATGGAAAACAAATTACAGTCTATTCTAAAAAATAATTGCTTGTTAAAAAGTCAAATAAACTGAGAGCAGTTTTTAGGAGATGTGTAGAAATAGGATTTACTTCAAAAAAGTGTTCTGTTCAGCTCATGCCAAAGAAGCATCAAATACTGCTGCTACACCTTTTAGTACTAGAAAATTGCTCCTTACGCAGCACATACATCATCTTTGTAACAGGATTTGAATACTTTTGCAGTAAATTATTCTAGAATGTTTACTTTCTATCCATGGCAGCAGTCTGTAACAGGCAAACTACAACCACATTTGAATACCCCCTCTAAACTGCAAAATATTACATGTTTCAAACCTTAAATAATTATATTGATGATTAGAAAATAATTATAACTATGATAAATTCATAATTTATTCACTTGAAGAATTCTTCACCTCCAAAGTTAACCAGTAATACGCACTGTATGTATTCTGTGAATGCTGACTTTCACAATAGCTAGTGCAATGCAGGAGGTAGACAGTGGGAAATCCAGAGCAGTCATAGCAAAGCTCCAGATCCTGTCTTAAGCTGCATTACAGCTCTTCACTTTTGATGTTACCTGCTGTGACAGTTCTACATCAAACTCACAAGTAACTGAAATACAGGTGTCACTGTCACAGCAGACAACTCTAGGCAGTCTGAAGGGCCAAAGAATATTAGGAGTGGCATCATGTGTTCCTACCTGGCGCCAGTCACACCAGGAACACAAGTCCTTTAAAGCCTGGTACACTGCTGAGGAAGGTCATGCTGTACAGAACGAGCTGTGCTCGTCCTTTCCTGTCAATGAATACAACATAGTCCATGTTCACACAACACACACGAGCATAAAGTTAACTCTCACATAAGCCTTTGTCACTGTGAGACTTCATTGCAGTCCACAATTCTGCAGCTAATGATTAAAATATAGTGAAGCAGGAAGTATGGGTGGCCCCAAACCAGCTACCAGATAATTAATTTGATAATCACACAGATCTTTGTGATGGGCTGGACGATTAACCGCATTTCTCCTTGAAAGTGAAACAAGCTAAGAGAGCATCCTAAAAATTATCTGCTCTTGCAACCTAGACCAGAGTTTTGTATGAAAAAGATCTGTCCTCATATGGTTGAAAGCAAATACTACAGTAAAAAAAAACTTATCACTTGAGACATTTCCCAGGACTGTATCATACAATCATAGAATGCTTTGGGTTAGAAGTGACCTTAAAGATCACCAAGTTTCAACCCCTCTGCCATGGGCAAGGACACCTTCCACTAGACACTGTTGCTCAGAGCTCCATCCAACCTGGCCTTGAACACCTCCTGGGATAAAGCATCCGCAGTTTCTCCAGGCAACCTGCTCCAGTGCCTCACCTCCCTCACAGTAAAGAATTTCTTCTTAATATCTAGGATGTGGTTGGATTTCTAGCCTGCAAGCACACATTGCCAGGTCACATTGAGCTTCTCATCAAACCACACTCCCAAGTTCTTCTCTCCTCAGTGCTGCTCTCAATACATTCTCTGCCAAGCCTCTATTTTTGCTTGGGATTGCCCCAAGCCACCAGCAGGACTTTGTACTTGGCCTAGTTGAACTTCATGAGGTTCACATAGATTCCTCTTTTAAGCCTGTCAAGGTCCCTGTGGATCCTTCCCTCCAGTGTGACAACAGCAAAACACAGCTTGCTGTCACTGGCAAACTTGCTGCAGGTGCCCTTGATCCGATTGTCCATGTCATTGACAAAGACGTCGAACAGCGCTGGTCCTGGTACCAACTCCAGGGAACTCCGGCTGTCACAGGTCTGTGCTCGGACCAGGGAGCCCTTGAACACAACACCTTGAGTGCGACCATCCAGACAATTTCCTTATCCACCGAGTGCTCCATCTCACAAATCCATTCTCTCCAGTTTAGAGACAAAGCCATCAGTGTCATGTGCTTTGCACAAGTCCAGGGAGATGATGTCAGTTGCTCCTCTTTTATCTATCAACATTACCACCCTGATGTAGGAGGCCACCAAATTCATCAGATACGATCTGCTCTTAGCAAAGCCATGTTTGCCACCAAATGCCTCCCTATTTTCCATGTGCCTTAGCATGGCTTCCAGGAGGATCTGTTTCATGATCTCGCTAGGCAGAGGTGAGACTGACCAACTTCTAGTTCCCTGGGTCTTCCTTATATCCCTTTTTTAAAATGGGCCTTATGTTTCCCCTTTTCTGGTCAGTGGAAACTTCACTAGACTGCTATGACTTCTGAAATGTGATGGATAGAGGCTGAGACACTTCAACTGTCAGTTCCCCCAAGACCCATGGATGCATCTCATCAAGTCCTATCGTCTTGAGCACCTTCACATTCCTTAGACGGTCTTGAACATGTTTTCCTAAAGTTGGTGGTTCCTCATTCTCCCAGACCCTGCCCTTGCTGCTGTGACTTCAATGGTGTGGGCTGGAGTCCTTAGTGAAGACTGAGGCAAAAAAAGTTATTGAATACTGAGGCCTTCTCCATATCCCAGGTGACCAAATACGCTGTTTACTTTTGAAGAGGGCTCACAATTTCTTGAGTCTTCCTTTTACCACCAATGTACCTACAGAAGATTTTGTTGTTGCCACTGACATCCCTGGCTAGATTTATTTCTATCAGGGCTTTAGCTTTCCTACCTGGTTGCTCGAACAGCTTGTCTCTATTTCTCACGTGGCTGTCACTGCCTTCCACCCCTTGTAGGCTTCCTTTTTCATGTTTGAGTTTGTCCAGAAGCAACTTACTTATCCACATAGGCCTGCCTCCCTGACTTCCTCACCAATGGGATGCATCACTAATGAGCTCAGAGGAGGTGATCCTGTAATATCAGTCAGTTTTCTGGGGCCTCTCTTCCCTCTGGGGCTTATTCCATGCTACTCTACCAATCAGCCTCCTGGCGAGTGGAGTGTCCAGGGACACAAACAGGTCCAGGAGTGTTTGTGTCCCAAGGCCCAGGGTGCTGGCCTATAACACAAGCACCAAATATCTAAAGTGGCAGCCATCCTGCTGAGAAGGATGTCACTCTATCTAAAGCCATATGAGCTGAGCAGATCTCACCTAACCTACACATGACAGATGTCCAAACTCTGCCTTCTATCAATGTAGATGACTGATCAATGTCATGCTGGCATTCTTTGACAATATGTAGTGAAATCTGTTATTGGATAGCCTACTAATCATCACGAGCAAGCAATTGATGCATATAAGTCTTCTGATGCTTGCAGTGCACTTTCATAAAAGAGCTATTCATCCATCAGCTCTGATGAGCACTAACAAGGGAAACACACTTGCAGCAGCTGAACAGCTTGATTAGTTCTACATGCCCAAATATGAAATATAATTTTTCTGCAAGACTACAGTAAATGTGCTATGAGGGACAGCACTACTCAGCCTTGCAGGCTGTGCAGATGTAAACTGCACGTTCATTCATCTACAAGTAAGAACTGACAAACAAAGTCACAAGAAAGAAGGTATTTTGGAAAAAATCAAGGTCTAACTCATGATTGTGAGTTATCAACTACAGCATCTGCACCTTCAAGAGAATTAAATGACGTCAGAATAATCATTAACAGATGTGGCACCAATTACAAGATCAAAGCCATGATTTGCTTACAACAAATCTTGCAAGCTCCTATCCTCATTGCTTCACAGCTGTGATACACAGATGTATTGCTACATAGCTGTGGTAGCATAAAGGTTCAACATCACCTCTCCAGAAGCAACAACCGGCTGAAACTGCCTGCGTACTTGTGTGCTGCAGAACCCTCTCCTGACGACAACAGCAGCAGAGAGGAAGCCTTATTCAACACTGAGCAGCTGTATCTGCACCACACCACTGTGGGGTGTGGTTTGGATACAGAGATAGAACATTCTTGCCATCTTAAAATGGAAATACAGCATATGCATTTAATACTCACAAATGCAAACATATAGAGCAGCAGTGCTTCAAAACCTATTTAATGCTGACCGCTGCTGATACAACAGATAGTCCCCTAACCAAAAAATTCCAGTACTGTCTCGGACAAGCCGCTACGCAAATCCAAGATCAAGACTGCAGACAAATGCCCAACAGACATTGCTGCTAAACTATGCTCCAATCTGCAAACTTTGAACTCTGCAAAGGCAACATCCAATTGTTCCAAGATGCAGAGAAGCTGTTCTGTTCTACAAGGCTAGAGCAAAATCAGCCTCAAGATCTAGGACGACAAAGACCCACCAAATTATCTCTCTTTTGGCCAAACCAACCAACAACTTAGATGTTTCCACATTAACTTATCTTTTAACACTTAGAATCAACCTCCAGAACAATAATGCTTACTCCACATAGAACCACAGCTGGAGAAATGGGCTGATAGGAATCTCAAAGTTCACCATGGGAAAGTGCAAAATCCTACACCTAGGCAGGAATAATGACAGGCACCACACACTCTGGGACCTACAGAGCAGCTTTGCAGGAAAAGACCTCTACATATAGAAATGTATGTGTGTGTGTGTGTGTGTGTGTGTGTATACACACATCTGAAGGGAGGGTGAAAAGAGGATGAAGCCAGGTTCTTTTCAGCAGTGACCAGTGATAGAAGCAACAGGCAGAAACTGAAACACAGGAAATTCCCTCTGGACATCTGGAAACAATTTTTCATTGTCAGGGTGACTGAGCACAGGCTGCCCGGAGAGGCTGTGGAGTCTATACCCTTGAAGACACTCAAAAGTCATCTGGACATGGTCCTAGAGAACAAGCTGTAGGTGGCCCTCCATAAGCAAGATGACCTCCAGAGATCTCAGCCAGTCTCAGACCCTTCATGGTTCTGTGACCAGACATAAAATCCCATAGTATGTCTGACTGGCTGAACATACAGTTCAAATGGATTATGTGCAACTGCCCTATTAACTCATATCTAGTAAGCTGGACTGCATAGAGAGCATGCACAGGTGCCTAGAAGTAATTTAAAGCATATTTGTTCAGTGAAACTATGTTAAGAGCTCGCCTGTAAGAGTCAACAACAAAACACTATGATGGAGACAGAAACCTGACAAAACATCAGCTGATTCAGGGAGGAATATGACGCTACGTGACAGCTTCAGCAGTCACATACTGACTAACTTATAGCACAAATCATAACAATTTTGAGACAAAGGGCATACTAGCCCTCTTACATCACAAGAACAAATTCAGCCTGTGTCAATTACATTTGAAGTACTAGACATGGCAGCTACACCTATAATTTACAGTGCTGGGGGAATAATGCACCTTGTGTTTGCTAGAAACACAGTGCGTTCTAAGTCTCACCACCTAAGCTTTTAACAGGATCTAAACTACAGTTTCAGTCCAATCTAGTTAGTCTGTAACAAAGCAGAGAACTTGAAGGTAGAGCCAGTCAAGCGCCAGTTCAGTTGTTACTGTATCCCCAGGTGGTTGCTCATCCAACAACTCTGTGCAACTTCAGTACTCTCGCTGTTGTCAGCTGAGTGACTCAAAATAAAATTACTTGAATATAGCAGTTCAGACTATTACAGAAAAAATATTCTCATAGCAGTCTAGACTGATAGGAAGATTTAAAAAACATCTGCCCCTGAATAGAAGTTCACTTAAGTACAGTCAGTACTGAGAAAGGACAATGCCTTCATTACTACTTTTAATTACCATCAGAGGGCAATATGTCATTTTGTCCAATCCTTGAACTCAAGCATGGTTTGAAAGTATTTTTATGTACAGAATCTCCAAATAACAGAAAATCTCTGTCTTCTGGTTATCTTGCTCCTAAGACACTTCCCAAGACACTCTATTTTCTTTAGCTGTTCAAAGTATTTTTATTTTCTTCTCCCAAACAGACACGATTAAGAGGTTAAGGAAAGGCAAGAAACTCACAAAGGAATGCAGTTTCTAGTCAGATCTCTGCCAGTTTTGGTCTCCAGAAGCATAAGCCCTTAGACTTGGAGGATACTACAGAAATTCATCAACTCTTGAAGGAAAAGTAGGTATTTTGTTTTAATTACAGTAATGAAGAATCAGCTGTAGTGTTTTCTAGGACAGCTATGGATAGAGACTGACAAAGGCAAGCAAACAAGGTGACAGATTTAAGCAGGCAGAATCCTACAGACTTCAGAGGTTTCACAGACACAACCATCATACTGCTGATGTCTGCACATATTTCTGCAGCTCCTTAGAAAAAGCTGAAAGTCCTCTGCACTCCAAGCCCAGTGAGATCCTGCCAACTATAAATAAGTCAGCATTGGGCAACCCTGAAAACTGGACCACAGCTCAACTTCAGCAACCTAAGCACAAACATTAGCAAGTCAGGGGTATATTTTCAACACCCTCAGTGCTCATTTACTATCCTGGAGAACAAACTATCAGGGACAACAGCAAAGGCTGATTAACTCTGGTATAATGGGACTGGGAAAGGCTACAAACTTGTACTAACAACTTATATTTAGAATTAAACAGCTAAAACAGCTCAAAGTAGTGAAAGCTTTTACTCTGCAATTTCCTGGAGCATCAGCATGTACATTTAGATAGAACTCATTCATTTTAGTCATTGTCTTTTATCTAGCTATGACTTCCTTTTCAGAAGACTTCCAGTAATGTCTCTGGAAATTCTTAACTCCTTTGCAGAGACAGAGAAATTCCTGTTCAGAGACAAGGCTGTTAGGTTCTCTGAGGCAGCTGGAATACTTTTCATCTCAGTATGCAAAACTTGTAAAACATTTGTATTTCCCTGGAGTGCACCACCATTTAAAAGATCTTTAACAACAGTAAAATGGTATTTTTTATCTTTATGTCTCTTATTTAAACCAGACTCTGAAGACACACTTTTCCGTATGCTCAACTCTATGACACTAAAAACAGTGTATTGCAGACAGAGCTCCTAGATTCTAAAATTAAATTCTACTACCTTATTCTACTGCAAGTGACTGAACATCAATTATAAAAGCATTCTTCTAATCTGCACACTAAATATCCTATAAATAGAAGGGTACTAAGAAAAATACTCTGTAAATAGAAATCTTCCCTTTGTTAGTAAGTAGACTTTTTTCTGTGAAGAATCCTACAGCCAGCTAATTATAATACTATTCAACAAACCATTATCTCCAGGAGATTGCTTATTTCAACAGAACCTTGGTTCTATTCCTGTCAAGCATGCCTGACTAAATGTTCCAGTGTCTAATGCAAGCCACACTTACTATGTTCATAGATATTCAGAGCTCCTTCACTATTTCAGCATTTTGATCCCAGATATCCGATGGGATTATTTGACTTTTATTTGACAATAAAGTCAAAATGCTTTGAAAATGATGCACTTATTAAACAAAAATAATTAACACAAGAGTTAAGCTATGTGTTCCTTTACTTAAACCAATATACAGTGGTATCAACAGGATCTTTGCACATTAACGCTTCTTTTATTCAGCAGCAAATGCTGCTGATTTATTCTTATACTTCCACCTTAGATTCGAAGTTGATATTCTGCAGCTTAATGCACCAATGACTTTTTTCCAAAAGATGTTGTTATAAACCACACCCTAAATTAAGAAGCTAAAAACAGTATCAAGTGTTTCGACTTTAAGTATATAACCTCCCAAACCTTAATTCAGAGCACCTCATAAAGAAACAAAATTTGTCAACCGTAAGGCAATCCTAGCTCTGCTCATCCCACTCCAAGTCCTACCTCCCACAATTTTTGAATTCCTCCATTTTGAGCTGAATTTGTTAAAATTTATCACTAAGAAGTGTTATATTTTTCAAAATCACTGAAATAGGACACTAAAAATAGCAACAATCTTATTAAAGAGATTTTAATTTGTCATAAAGCAACTTTATTGTGAGCTCAATTTCATCAGACAACATAGACCCTAACCAGAAAACATAACCCAAATAATGGGGAAAAGCAAATTGCTTTATGTTCTAGCAAATCACCCGCAAATCCTCTGCAGACGAATCTCCCGAGCCTTGGTGTTCACTAAAGCTAGGTGTTACAGCTCCTTGAAACCTCAAACCGAGACATTTTGTTAGATTCGCCACGTTCAGCAACACAGTTCCTTTGCCCTAAAGAATTCAGAACTGACAAACCACCTGATTCTACTCCAGCTCTGAACTCCCTGACGTTTGCAGGCTGACTTCACATCGCTGCTGCCAGCCGCAGGAATACATTCACAGGCCCACGTGAACAACAGCTCGGTGACCACCTTCCGACGGGTCAGGAACCGGGAGCTGAGAACGCCCGGGAGCGCTAAGCAGGGGAAGACCAGAGCTGAGCTCACAGCCCTGTGCACAGAGCTGCTGCTGCGCCTTCTGTGCCCGATGAACGGGCACGCCGCAGTCCGCGCACAGCCCCGGGGAGCGGGCAGCGCGGCGGTCCCGAGCACGCACACCGCACACCGCCCACCGCCCCCCGTTATGCAACGCCGGCACCGCCCCTNGCGGGGCAACGCGGAGGGGCGGCGGGGCTGCGCCTTCACGGGGGGCGGGCGATCCGTGACCCGCCCGGCCGCCCCGCAATGAGAAGGGTCACCTCCTTTCCCCGTGCCATGACCGCGCTCGGTGGGTTGGGCCGCCGTGTCCACCCCCGCTCCCCCTCCCGCCGGTTCTTCTGCCCTCGCCGCGTCCGGTTGTGCCCGTCGAACGGGGGAGGAGAGAGTCCCCGTCCCCCTCCCGGGCACCGCCCGCCCGAGCACTTCCCGTGCGGCCGCGGGCTGGACGGGGAACACCGCGAGGGCTCCCGAGTGGTGCTGCTTGGGCTGCCCCGGCACGGAGCCGGTTATTCCGGGAGATGGAGCCCAGCCCTTCTGACACGAGCCCGGCCGAGTAAAATTTAAGAGAGGTCTCTATGGACCGTTCCAGTTCACAAACGCAGAGCCCTGAAGGCACTCAGATTTCAGAGACTAAAGGAGGAGAAAAGGCCTAATGGACACCCGACAGGATTTTAAACCAAGTTAAGTGTAATGCTACCGGCAGAATTTTGCCAGGAAGTCTTTAACTCTGCTACTGGCTCCATCTGCCTCCAGCGTTTTATCTGTGAGGGTCCCACCGTCCCCGTGGAACGCTGACTGAAAATACTCAGCAGAAACCCACTGATCCCTCTGTTCCCTGTCAGCCATTATTTCCCAGAAAGGCTGTGCTGTATTTACAATTAGCCATTAAGAAAGGGGAGAGGGGGAGGAAAGCCTACGGAAGCGCTGCCGTTTCACTGCTGTGTCGACTACGGGAGTATGTGATGTGCATGTTCAGCCAAACTGACTCGGGTCTCTCTGTGTTCCCCCAGTAAACAAAACCACCACAACTTGGACAGCTGCTTTTATGCTGAAGCCAGAACACTGCACAAAACTGACTTCAATTCCAGTAGTTCATGGGAGCCTGCTCTCCCAACTGCATTTGGTGGGGCACACTGAGCAGCTACAACTGCTGTCCCAGTTCCAGGCAGGAAATATGTTTCTGGTTACTAGCACTTTAAACTCAGAAGGGACAGTGTCCAGTCTTACCATTTTTCCTGCAATTCAGTCTTTTCCCCGGAAAGATGGACTTTCAGGATTAATTCTGGGATAGAACTAGACTTGATGCAGGCCAATGAGCCAAAACACTTTTTGGACCGATGCTCCGAATTCATTGTGATTTCAGTCCTGCAGCATCTGCCCATTAGTTTATGACCTGTCAAATGCGTTTTGGCCGTTAAATGATACAAGCATTTAGTTAATATATCTGAAGGCTTAGAAATTGATCCCTCTCTCCTCTGAGTACTTCTCAAGAGCATACCCCATCTTTAGCAAACAGAAGGAGCTATTCCTTTCATATAGCAGGCAATGTAGAAGTTTTCTACACGTGGCTGAAATGGACTGCACTGCAAGCACACTTAGAAACAAAACCCCAATCCTTACTGCTTTGTACCCTTTTCTGTCAAGTAACTCATGAAAAACTGATGGGTTCAGTGGAAGACTACTATAAACACCCATCTTCCAGTCCTTCCTTCCCTTTTGCACGAGAGGCCATCTATAGACGAAAAACTGCAGAGCTCCACGAGGACGGCTTGGCTGCATAAATATGGGGCAATTTTTAAAGCCAATGCTCATCAAGAGGGCAGCAGTGAATGGCACTGGGGGAAAAACCTCTGCTTAAACAGAGCTACTGCACAGGAGAATGCTTCCGTTGTCACTCACTGCAAGTCCTCATCCCCGATGACAGCCACATCCTAGCAACAAGTGACACATCTGCTTTCAGGATGAGCTTTGCTGTTTCCTGACAGCCACCCAAAAAAATCAGTTTTTCTCTGCACAGAAGCTCCAGTTGTGACATTGTTTCTTTAGTGGAATCATTACCACCCCTTCCCCAACGTTGTCACCATCTCACTGAACCTGGTTTCAGAGAACCAGCCTTAGAGCTGGTGACCCGACCGCTGCCCTGATTCTTGCCAAGTTCAAGCCTGTGTCTCATATTTTGGGAAGGGGTAAGGAAGCAGGCTCCATATAAAAAAATGTTTCAACATGTTCTATTGGTTTGAAGCCCCTAGAGAATGCTCTCTTAGACAATCTGGTATCTATCTAGCATTCTTATTATTATTATTTCTATTTTTACAAGTTTAGTCAAGCTGTTGCTTGTACTCCTGCTTCGTACAGTGGCCTACAGTGTATGAGGCAGCCAGTTCAGTACTGTGCACCCTGCACTCCAGCACGGCAGAGTTCCAGAAAAAAAAACAGCGTTCCAGAAAGCATGGCAGGCTAGGAAAATCAGCCCTTCCCCCCGCCAAGAAATTCGTAGTAGACACTCCGCAGCAGGTTGTGGGGGCGGCCGGGGCTGACACTGCCGTGGTAGGGGGAGGACGGGAGGGACCACATCCCAATGGGGGGGATTCGGGGAAAGCAAGTAGCCGCTCCTACGGAAACGGGAGGGAGCGATGGAAGAAGGACGAAACCACCCGCTGAGATGGCGCAGCAGGAAGAGCGCAGGACGCGGCGTTACCTGGGCTGGGTGGCGGCCGAAGCCCTCCTCCTCCTCCTCCTCCTGGTCCCCGCACAGGGCCCTCCGCAGCCGCTCCAGGTGCTCCCGCAGGGTGACCCGCTGGTGGAAGGAGAAGGCCGGGTGCAGCGAGGCCATAGTGAAAAGCAGGAGCAGCTCCTCCTGCGCGCCGCAGCCCAGGCCCTGGGCGGCGGGGAGCCCGGCCTGCCCGTTCTCCGCGGCTCCGTCCATCACCACCACCACGTCCCCCTCCTCCTCGTCCTCCTCTTCCTCCTCCTCGGCCGGGGCCTGCCGCGCCGCCGGGCAGCTCTGCAGGATGGAGTCCACCTGGGGCAGGAGGCGGTGCAGGCGGCCGGCGGCCTCGCGGTTCTCGGAGCCCAGCAGGGCCAGGTAGACGATGAGCTTGGAGCGCACGGCAGGGTCGCGGAAGTCGCCGAGCTGCCCGGGGTCGCTGAGCCCATTGGCTTTGGCCTCCGAGTCGCGGAGGCAGTGGTAGTCCTTGCGGGCCAGGTCCTCCAGGCAGGAGCCCAGGAATCGCAGCTCCAGCGGGTTGCACAGGTCCAGCAGCCCCACCATGAACTCCAGGCGCTGAGCCGAGCCCAGCACCAGCCCGAACCACTCGTACACCGTCTCCTTGTCGGTGCGGGCGGCCGCCGAGCCGGGACCGCCGCCGCCCGGAGCGCCCAGCG